>BOSO01005893.1:0-30658 GCA_018403395.1 Gorsachius goisagi
TGTCCCTGTTCACTGCAGGGGGGTTGGACTAGATGACCTGTAGGGGTCCCTTCCAGCCCAAAACCTTCTATGATTCTATGATTCTTCTATGATTCTTCTACGATTCTTCATTCGATCTGCGTGCAGAAATCTTTTGCGGTTTTGCTCTTGTGTCCACTGTGTTCAGTGGGAGGAGGAAAGGTGTTGTTTAAGCAGTATTGATTATTTCCAATCAGATTTCTGAAATCTGCTTGTTGCAGGGATGTTAGCCATATTCCAGTCAGCAATGAGAGAAAAGTATTGCAAGGTATGCTTTAGAGATTTGCATATTTCAGCTTTTATATATGAAATATAAATAATACAATGTAGAAGATAAATATGAACCTATCCAGATATTAACCATATATATACATATATATATCTACAACAGTAAAGTTATAAAAATGTTTGTCCTCCTGCAACACAAAAAGCTGATTTATGAAACAAATACCTGCTCATGTATGCGATGGGGATTGCACTGAAAGAATGACAACAAAGCCCTGATTGTCACTAGTGGTCCAAGACCATGTGTAAGTGGGGTTTTTTTCCTGTCTACCCCTCATTTTTTGATGTATGTAGCCATTTTTCCTTTTCTTATTAAACAGCAGACTGTTGGTTCTCACCTTTTCAAATTATAGTATTGTTTCTGTTCAGTGACTATATATTGACATTTTTTGCTGAATGTTTTGTCTTTTTTTTTTTTTAATATTGCTGCATACTTCTCTGTTGTGTTCTAAATTTGTATCATCACAAGATTATATGATAGAACCTCAGTGTATTATACCTTGGAAGTGCAGTAAAAATCCCAACCATGTGGGCTGAGCCTTTTGTTTGTTGAAGTTAAATGTTATCAGTTCAATGTAAATTTTTTCTGGGATGGCCTAATTGATTAGAGCAGAGATTTGATGCTGTGGGTGGTGGTTCATTTGTTTCTTGTCATGCAATACTGTGGTGGAACATCAGGGCTGCCCTTAGGGGAAAAAATTAAGAAGACCACTATGGATACAGCTATAGTTGCAAATTTTTGCCTCTCCACTTGCAGTATCACAGAATGGTTGAGGTTGGACAAGATCTCTGAAGGTCATGTGGTCCAACCTCATGCTTAAGCAGGGCGACCTAGAGCCAGTTGCCCAGGACTGTGTTTAGATGGCTTCTGAATATCTCCAAGGATAAGGACTCCACAACCTCTCTGGGCAACCTGTGCCAGTGCTTGGTCACCCTCACAGTAAAAAAGTGTTTCCTGATGTTCAGAGGGAACCTCCTGTGTTTCAGTTTGTGCTCATTGCCTCTGGTCCTGTCACTGGGCACCACTGAAAAGATTCTGGCTCCATCTTCTTTGCACCCTTCCCTCAGGTATTTATACACACTAATAAGTTCCCCTCCTTGCCTTTCCTTTCTCTAGATTAAACAGTCCCAGCTCTCTCAGCCTTTCCTCATATGTGAGATGCTTCCACCATCTGTATAATTATTTTTTGTGTTTTAGTTTTGCCAGGAGGTCCTTGTTCATCCATGCAGGCCTCCTGATGTAACTGCTTGACTTTCTTTTCCTTGGGATGGACTGCTCTTGAGCTTCCAGACACTTTCCTTTTCTTTTCTTTCTTTAGCATTCCCATTTAGCACAGTGAACCTCTGATTTGCCTGTTTCTGGCCCTGTCTGGTTTTCCTTGTCACCACCCAAAATGGATGTAATTCCCAATGCTCAGATTTCTGAAGATTTTGAGTTATTTTGGATTTGGAGGTGTATACATTAAAAAGCTTTATTTTGGTGGGATGAGAATTCACTGCTCTCAGAATAATTTCGGTTCTTTTTTATGCAAACTTAAAGCTTGAAGCATAGAGAAACCATTGGTTTCTCTAAGTCCTGATTTAGTTTCATTTCAGTTCTACTTGTGTATACTGATTCATAGTTACTGTATGTCAGTGTGCATTATCAGTGCTAGCAAAGTAAGTGCAGTCAGTCTTTGACTATGCCTTTCACTTTAAAGAGGAAATTTTGTTACAGTATTTTTTAAAAGTATGTGTGATTCGTCCACTGCTTTTGGTCAAATTTTTGGTGTTCTCATGGAGGGCCGTACAATTCTCCCCAGATGATGTGGTAATTTGATTCATAGGTATCTAATCCATAGATCCAGAACTGCGAGACATGGAAATGTAAATTGTTTCCATTCCTTTGAACACAATATCCTAGCGTGACAGCGTGGCATATCATAGCCAATTTCTATACACTCTTTGTAGTGATTCCCATGCATGGGCAGAGTGGAACAAGTAAATAAAAGAATTTGGTCAGAAACAATTCTGTGGCTTGTCGCTGGATTTGTCTACAGGAAACTCTGATATAGTAATGGCTGGGAAATTGATTAGAGGTGAGAAAAGTTGACCCGTACTTTTCAAAGCGGTTCATAGGTCAGTTAGCTTATTAGAATCAGAGAAGCTTATGGGTTATTTCTGGATTTTTTTTTTTTGTTCTTGCATATCTCAGTCTGAAAGGTACGGAGGTGTCATTCACACATCACTTCTCTGGTGGAGCACAGGAGTTTTCTTACACAAAAGACACATTTACCTCCAAAGCTGTCTCTTCTGGTGCATGCCAAACAGCCAGTTTATCATAACATGGTTGATATATTCTTTTCACCTTCATCAGTGAGTTAGTAATAACCTTCCAGATATTTCTGACCTTGTGTGTATTGGTTATAAAAAAATCTCTTCTTTTTTTGGCATTTAGCAGAAGAGGTTATTATTGCTTTTTTGATTAAAAAAAAACCACAAACGTGTGCTTCTGTGTGTCCTACAATACCTTTTCTGTAACTAGGGCTTGGAAGATAACTTTGCATTTTGCTGTGGATTCTCTTGACTTTTAAGTGCAGAGAAATAATCTTTTTTTCTACATTAGTGTTTGAAATTCTGCCATTCACATGTAACACATGAAATCACTTTCATTTCAAAACTATTTTCTTCAGTTATTCCGAAGGTAGTAAAGTAAGACAAAAGTATCTGGAAGAAAAAGAAAAATTAGAATAGCAGTCTAGCTTGGCTGATGCAGGGAAATGCAGAATATATCTCTTGTTAGGCTGTCCTCTGGGTCGAGAGTAGACCTGCCAGAAGAGATTATCTAACAGGCACGGACTGGAATTGAAGTAAGCCATGGCTGCCTTAAATGGAATCCCAGTCTGCTTTGGAAAAGAAAGTTGACTTTCTGCAACCTCCCCTCAAGCTACAATCATTTGTCAAAATGTCCTTCTGCAATTGTGGAAGACATTGCAGACCTTGGAAGATGAATTTAACTGTCTTTGGAGTCAGCTTGTCACCAAAGGCAAAATCCAAAAAAGGGCTGACTTAGGTGTTTAAAGAATGGCTGGTGGAACTGAGATACCAGTTAACTGCAATTCATTAACTCCTCAGCTAACTGATTCTCAAACACAGGGATCGACACCCTCATTAGGTATTTGTTTTTAAATCTCCTTAGCCACTAACACTTTTGCTTCTGGACATGGCCAGATCTCCCTGGCTCAGTACTGATCCCTTCTTTAAGGAGCTCCCCTGCTTCAGGCTCTCCATGAGTCTGATCCAGTAGGAGTGCTCAGAGAAGGTCTGTCACAGGCAGTACAAGTCCTCTGAAGAGGTACTGGTCTGCTGACATCATTTTTTTTCTGAGCATAACCATAAAAGATTCTAGTTGTGGAAGTAAAATAGTTAACATGCCATAATTATTAGTTAAGAAACATTTGCAGCTGATGGTTTCACCAGTCAGCACGATTTAATTAACAAAGGAGTGAATTGTAAAAGGATGTATTGTCTAGAGCCTTCTTACCTGAAAAATTCCAATTGCTGTTGCTATTTACCATAGTCCTGCTTACGTGACACAGTTTTGATGAAGAACAGTTTGTACAGCCTAAAGGTATGTAAGCTCTGTAACTGCCCCATTTGGGCAGACTCTGTATCAGCAGAGCCTGCCAAGCTGCTGCTGCTCTGTCTTGTCTCCTACAGCCGTGGTAATAAACTGCTTCTGTTCTGACCTGATCTCAAGTGTATTCCAGTTTTTCTGCAATGGTAGAAGCTACCTGCATGGAGCCTGCCTGTAGAGATCTCTCTGAGGAACAGACATCCCATCTGCCTCAAAAGAAAGGCAAAGCAGTATTTGTCTACAACATTTTTAATTGCTATTGAAACAATACCAAGGGTCAGAAAACATTAAAGTTTCAGTGGGAAAAAGAGTGTTTAGCCTGACTTTGTAACCCAGTAACTTCTCTGAACTTTGGATTCTAGTCGTTATTTCCGTAATTTGTTTTAAATAATTCCTGGGTTAAGAAGAAAAATAATCCGAACTAGAACAAGTGTCAGGCCACATACTGCAGTACATGGTACGCACTATTTTAGTCTTGGGATTAACCATTTAATTTAGCTTCCTTTAGCAAGGAGGAATACTCTAAGCATGGCCTATAACAGTTTTTTGAATACTCAGGCATTTTCAGAGAGATATTTGAAGAATAGCAAAAAAAGTCCCCAAAAATGGATTACTCAATTTAGCTTTATATCATGAGGCTGACAAAAAACCTTAAGGACATTTGATTGTTTTGTGGGGAAATCAGAGTAAATGGATTTCTTTTGTTAAGGGATTTACTTACAGTACTTTGAGGACAGATTTTAATAAAAATGGCATGTGCTGGCCATTATTAAAATCTGCTTTTCATAATAGCCATCCATTCAATTTCTATTTCTTTCCAGTCCTTCCATTCAATATATTTCAAACAAAGCATTTCCAGGCTGTCCAACACTGCGAAAGAGAGATTTCTGATGTCTAAATGTCTCATGTTTAATACTTAATACAGTGGAATATATTGAAAGTATATGAAATTTTAAAGCTGTTGAATTCCTTTCAAGATGAAAAAAATGTTGCCAGAAAAGGAGTAAAACTCTGTCCATTAAATCTACAGACAGAGATCTGGCATATTTTTTATCACGGAGGAAACAGATCTACTTTCCAGGGTGTGTAGGTATATAGGCAAGAAGATCATCTCTTCAGTTGTAATTCTCCAAGCTCTGTCCTTTCCTAATTCACCTTTGCTCTTCTCTTTTTTTTTTTCCTCAGGCAGGGCATGATTTTTGTACTGATTTGAAATTTCACTTAGGCAGGTGACATAAACATCATCATTTATTTAAACAGAGCAAAACAAATTTGTGTAATGTTGTTTCTGTAAATAACCTATTAATTCTTATTTTTTTGTCTGTCTATACTCTTGAAATACAGACTGTTACTTCTTGGCTTGTACAAAAACCCCACATAATATAACATTCAATATAAACTGCAATTACAATATAAGCTGATTTGGAAAACAAGCATAAACATTATTACAGTACAAAAAAGCTGACACGGCCAGACCTTTAAAAACTGCACTTTTTAAAACATTAACTCTAATGCATCAGAACCACCAATATTGGAATCTACCGAACAGAAAATAAGAAACTAGACAAACATCCTCAAAACCAAATCCCTAAATTTCCAAAGTTCAAATATGGCTGGATTCAAACCACCTACTGCTATAGATGTTCATCCAATTCAAAGCTGAAAGAAATTTGCGAAGAATCAATGGACCTATGGTGTTTTCATTACTGTAAAGTCTGGCCTTATATGACAACCACTAGGAAGTTAAAGCCACCTTTCAGTAGGTGTACTTCACACACCAGCAAGACATTCTCAATTTTGCTTTGCTATTAGACACCAACATATATTTATACATATCTGTTTTTAAATTTTTCAAAATATATAAGAAGTTATCATTTCAGCCAAGTTTACAGAAACTTCTAGTGATCTAATATATATAAGTGTCCTGGTTTCAGCTGGACTAATGTTGGTTTTCCTCCTAGCAGCTGTTATAATGCTGCATTTTGGATTTAGCATGAAAATAATGTGATAACACAGGGATGTTTTAGTTGTTGCTAAGCAGTGCTTACACTAAGTCAACAACTTTTCACCTTCCCATGCTTTGCAAGAGAGGAGGTGCACAAAAAGCTGAGAGGGGGCACAGCCAGGACAGCTGACCCAAGCTGGCCAGAGGAATGTTCCATATCATATGACATCATGCTCAGTATATAAACGGAGGGGATTTGGCTGGGTGGGGCAGTGACTGCTTGCTTGGGGATGAGCTGGGCATTAGTCAGTCGGTGGTGAGCACTTGCATCATTTGTTTTTCCTGGGTTTTGTTTCTCTCTAGCTTTTGTTGTTTTCCTTTTTGTTTCAATTTATTATTATTATCATTATTATTATTATTAGTGTTGTTAATATTATTATTTTATTTCAAACATTAAACTGTTCATAACCCATGAGTTTTCTTACTTTTATCCTCCTGATTCAACAAAGGTGAGCAAGCAGCTGTGTGGTGCTTAGTTGCCAGCTGGGGTTCAACCACAACAGCAAGCTAATTTTCTCATTAATGAATATTTCTCCGGCATCTGGAAGCATATGCTGCAGTAGTTTATAATATAAAACCATACTATAACTTTATCTTCACAAGCCACAGCCTAAGTGATTTATATTTCTGAAGTCACAGTGATATTTAACAGAACTTAGAAAGTGTTGCAATCAAGATGTATATTTAATCCTTACTTTGTAATCATTTTAATGTGCGCTGACAGGGCAGCATGCAACAAAATTTCACAAAGAAATAGAAATTGGATTTATTTGCAATCATATACACTTCAGCTGCCCATCTCTGATTCAGCACTTTTGCCCTTATTCTTTTCATTTTTCCTAATAAATGAGGCTGAAGTTATGTGGTTATCATTCATTCCTTTATCTCAACCAGAATTACCATTCAGTTTCACAAGGAACGTGAATTAAATGCCTCTGTCTTCAAGAGAAAAACTTTATTATCAGTCTGTTCATCTCTTTACGCTTCAATGAAAATATATAGATATAGGTAAGTCTTTGCTCTTCACTCTAGCTGGAAGAGAAAATTTTTATTACTCCAACACTACTGGGTAGGATTCAGCCCCATATTTGTAGATGTCTATATTTTGGCTGTCTATCCGTGAGTTAGTGCCTATGATTCCACTATAGTACATGGTGATCTAGCTTATAAAGTCTGTGAAGTTAGGATGAGATCTAGATGGAAAAACAGATGTTTGGTGAACTCTAGGGTCTGTTAACTCTACTGACTAGATGTCTGCTGATTGTGATGACCATCCAGCTCAAATGCAGACACACTATAGACACTTTCTTCTGGGTCTGAAACGGACTTACAACCAGAGTCTACAACAGTTTTTCATCTGGCAGTGGATGTTTAACCATAGACTTACTACTCTCATGTATGCCACTTTAAAGTATAACCTAATCGAAGGAATGGCATTTCCTTGAATAACAACCTTTTGTTCTTGCTGGGAATCTCACTAATCTATTCTAGAAGTAGCAATTTATTTTTTATTGTTTCAGTAAATGCTGTGCTTCTTGATGTCTCTAGACCTATGATTATCATGCCCATGTTTTTCTTTAGCAACCTGACATCTCAAAGGCAACAGTAAAAGCTACACAACTTTAGTTATAACTAAAAAAAAAAGTATGTAGTCTTCTGAGTCTGCTGTGTAGAGAAAAAAAAAAAAAGTGAAAGCTATTTCCCATTCATGAGGCTTTGGAGGGTGAGTACATACTGATCCTGCATTACTTTCTGTTACTGATCAATCCCACATGACCTTCTGTCCGGACTACTAAGCAATTTCCTGTAAGAACTGGTACTTCTGATTAGTCCATATTGTCTTTCATTTCTGCTGCTGCTGAAGTCTCTTTCTTGTGACTAATTTGGGTCCATTCTGAAGACTCTCTAAGCTCTCCACAGGTGCAGATGGCTATATGTTCATCTATTTGAGATGTTCTCCTCCATTGATTTCTGTTTGTTCCTCCTGACAAAAAGAAAATATTTCTTTTTGACATCAACTTAAGGGTAGAAGAGACGAAGCTTAACTAGGTAAATGCTGATTTATAAAGCATGGTTCAGCAATTTCACTTGGGAGAAACTATTGATATAACATCTGTCACAAGTACCTGTGGAACAGATGAGCTTCTTAGTAGAGCACAGATCTTGCCAACTGGTATTTGTTTTCATAGAATTCTAAGGAGAATAAATGACAGGTTAGCATGTCCAAAATGCATGTTAATCTACCATACACTCATCTTCCATCAGAAATTTTTGTACATATTAAAGGAAACACAGAAAGGTCTCCTCACTGTGTTGTGCATCTCTGCCAGATCCCAAATTTGCAATACTCATTATGGCTATGAATAACTAGTAAGCTCCAAGGCATGTACCAACCAAATTATTCCTCCTCCTGATGATAAAGATAAGGCAACAGATAATATAAATCGCAATAAATGAACATACAGAATACTCTGAATAAGATCTTAAATGGGCTATTATGTACAAATCAACACAATATATAGTTGCAAATAAGATAATACAGTGATGAAGAAATCTCATGGCACATTAGTAATACATCTTAGTAGTAACCAAGGTAAAACTGCTCAAGAAAGTCCATTAGCAAAGCTGATCCATGATTATATGACCTTCTTTAATCATGTTAGGTTCCTGCTGAAGAAACAGGACTTTTTTGTTCATCCGATTAAGGCTGTTGATGCAGCATGAAAATGGCAAGAACATGTACCGAATACCTCATACATGTGGATTATCTGACAAAAGCAATACTAAAATCATCTAGACATTACTTTGTAAAGTACAAAAGTAAGACAAAACTGCTCACTAAGGAGCAAAATGTCTTATAAATTGTTCTTAGAATCCAGCATCCACCACCTGTTAGTGAGTTCTCAAACCAACCTGCTCTAGGTAGTGTGGACATGGAGAATAAAAGCATGGTAAGATCTAGAATCTGAAAATGTCATTAACATTATTACAACGTAAGTGGAGGACTGTAAAATTACACTGAGAAAATTTGCACCTTGATTAAAATCTTAAAAACTCAATTTCACCTACACCAAAAAGAGGGTGAGCTGGGTTTTGTCTATTAAATATTTGTTCTTAGAGAAATTAATAAAGAAGACATTTGATATAATACTTCGTAGAAATATTCTCATTTTCAACATGCAAATTGCTAAAAGAAACCCAGAGAAACAATATCATTTCACAGAAAATATGTAAGTCTGAACAACAGGTGCCTTCAGTTATGTTTGTCCATCTCACAGTATCAAACATCCAGATTACTCAGCTGTACCAGCATCCAGCAACCAAATTAATGTATGGTAGTATTAATTAACTTCAAATGACTGCTCAGTAAAGAACTGTTTTTACAAAGAAATAAGTGAATTCTATGATATAGTTATGCTGTTTGACATTTTAACTTAGGCATATGAGCTCATATTTGTCTCTTTGTAAAATAGAGAACAAAATAGTCAAGAATATCTACAGATGTTTTCGTAAATTCATCATTGAAAATAAATGGGAAGGCAAATACGAAGAGATGGCGAGGTCAGAAAAGGTAGCAGAGTTTTGAGATTCTTTAAAAAAAGAAACCTCACTGACACCTTCCTGCAGTTGACACTTACTGATTTCTGCATTCATGAATCAATTGGCCATGCCTTCACAAGCACGTTTCTTTTCATGGGACATCAGGAAATTTTTCATTCCTCTTGAAGAATCTTCACATTAGCTATGAAATCATTTATATCTTTTCTAAAAAAGATCCCCACAAGTGGTATCCATTGGCTCCCTACAGAGGCTGTGCATTTATCCTTCAAAAATGTGGTTTGACCTTTTATCCAGTGTGGCCACCAGTTTTCAGTTCCCAGTTTGTATGCAGGAATATTAATTGTTCTGTGCAAAAAACTCCCAATATTTCTCTTTTCACAGCAGAAAGAACTTTTTCCTCCTGTTCAAATCGTACATAGCTTGGACCATCAACCTTGTTAAAAAATTCTTGCCCCACTACACTGGTCACAAACGTACCTGCGAAATTGAGTTCAGGATTTGAATTTCTGAACAACAAAATGCACATAAACAGTTTGGGGAATATTTAATGGCAATGGGACTAAACTGAGGTAATGAAAACACTTTAAAAGTCAGGGGAAATATCTTGGCAGGTTTATTAGATTGTGGAATAGTTTCCCAAAGTGATCATGCTTACAAAATATCCATAACAGCAATTTAGTGCAAATAGAGGGGCATGCAGGGGGAGTATCCCAGATTTGGGACTTCAGCATGTTTTAGAAGGCAATACCATATAAGCTGTCAGACAGCTTTTTTGTGAGATCTATGTTTAAATAATAGGTCAGTTGTCCAACATTATTACAGAGGCTTCAGTGTCTTTGGGTCTTACTGTTCACATGTAGGAAATAGGAAAGTATCCAAATTAATCTGCAGTTTTGTTTAAAGGATCAGATAAGAACAATGACCCAGAAAGTGTTAGAGTATGCCCTAGAGTTAATAAGTATGTCGACAGATATTTGCAAGCTTTCCTCGTGCACCTCACCACTGACCTCCATTAGCATTTCCATTCTAGTCCACTGCCTGTCCTAATCATGCTGCATTCTACTGTACTTCTGCAATTCCACTGTTTCACTAGAAAACTGGCCAAGAAGATAAAACTAATGCCAATAATAATCTGATTACGTTTAAATACTTTTTTTAACCAAGGTTTCTAGAGGACTGAATATGTTCAACCAATTAATATGGATTAATTAAGTAAATTTTGTATCATTTCCAAGACTTAATGAGAGTTGATTGTACAGGATATAGAATTAGACTGGCATTAGCAATATGTATTTTTATCAGTAAGTCTTCCCAGATTCATGCCAAATAGCCGAAGTATGAAAACCATGCCATTTTTCATCTTACACATTTAAGATGTGAAATGCCTGCATAGTAAAGGCACAAATCTCACTCTATAGTCAGCAGTACCTGGTGTGAAAATACTACTCAACGTCGACCTGTTCTTAGTAAGGTTAGAATATTACCATATGTCCATGTGTCAAGGAAATGACACATGACCATATAAATTAAAAAAAAAAAAGCCACTAATATAAAAAAAAATAAAAATTTTGATCACAGAAATTTGGTCTAGTTTTTCTTCCAAAAGAAGGTCTTGACTCTGGTGCAGGTGAAATAAAAATGAAACACAGTCTACCTGTACATCCTTTGAAACCCTGGAAACACTTAAGCATGTGTTTAACTTCAATGCTGCCATGCAAACTTTAACTCCGGAATCATAGCCAATTGTAATTAGTGAGAAAAATACCACAATCTTCAATGCCTTCAAATATGTTCATTTTAAAGAGAATGCCAGATAGCATTTACACTGAGCCCAACAGCTTAAAAAACTAGACCCTTTCAGATAATCTGTCTAATAATCATAGGATATCTCAAGTTGGAAGGAACCCATAAGGATCATTGTGTCCAACTCCCTGCTCCTCACAGGACTACATAAATCTAAACCATGTGACTAAGAGCATTTTCCAGAGTGTCCTTGAACTCTGACAGACTTGATGCTGTGACCTGCAGACCCTGTGGAGCCTGTTCCAATGGCCAACCACTCTTCCAGTGAAGAACTTTTTCCTAACATGCAGTCTGAACTTCCACTGACACAGCTTCATTGCATTGTTTAGTTAACCAATGTATGTTCTCCACTGAATGTTAGCAAGACTTTAAATGTTAAAACTAGCCATAAGTAAAACATTCATTTGAAAATCATGAGATTCCTTTGAAATTGTGAGAAATCTAACCACCTAAAGAGCAAAAAATGAATATGGAAGAAAAAAATGAAGAATGTTAATCTGGGAGTTGGTTTGTCTAAGTTTATGCATAATTAAGTTACTTTATATTTCTTCAGATACATTTTTCCCTGATTTCTATTCCTTTTTGATCCCTTTTTACTGACTGAAAAACATACCACTGTCTCTTTTGAATGGGAACTGTAGGCATCTTGCTGTTGTCAACAGGAGGTATTACTTCTTCACCAGAATTGGTCTGTTTTCACTATCTTGTAGGTCACTAAGAACCATTCAATCAATGCCGTGGATCTGTTCAGCTGACAGCCAATCATATGAATAGGCTATTATGAAATAATCATTGGGGTGCTGGTTCTTAGGAGCTTAATTTATTACACACTCTTTTAATTGCATGTGCAGAAATAATCCTTTTAGTGGGAATCTCCTTAGCCTTTATTTGCAAAGGTAGAGAAACTGAGTATTGTCAGAAGGAATGTTTCTATAAGAAAGGAAAGGAATGGTTGATTTTCTCTTGGAGAAAATTCTAAAATATTCTACCACCAAACATTATGTCTTGAAATTTTTGTCATTTTGTCTCCTTCCTTGCATCATATGAAAAATAGAATTATTATTTCTCTCTCTTCCTCTCCTTCCTTCTTTCCTCCCTCCCTCTCTCCCTCCCTCCCTCTCTCTTCCTTTCCCTCCTCCCCTTCCCCTCTCTTTCCTTTCCTCCCTCCCCCCTGCCCCTTATGAAATTAAAGTATTGAAAGAAAAATTAAGCAGGAAATTTTTGAAAATTTTCAATGAGCTATAGAGCAAACCTGTTAATTCTGAATGTATCTAGATGCAGTGTTTTCATGCAAGACCCAATGATACAATGTGCAAATGACACCACTTCCCAACAGGGAAGATGATAAAGTAAGTAATTATAAAGATAGCAGAACAGGAGTATGATGTCAGTAAAGAAAGGAGGGAAATAATGTTGTGGAAGGTTCCAGCCTGATATCAAATAAAAAAGATGAGAAATATGTATTTTAAGTGGCAATTCCCTGTCTTCTGGACAAGCTTCTCATCTTCCCTGATAAGTATTTTAAAACACATTTACTCTGACAGGCAAATCTAACTAGAAGCCTAAACCAATCTGGTTTCCGGCCTCAGAGCTCTTATAAATGCTGCTCCTGAACGATAGCTGCTCCCTATTTTCTAATTTGCAGACTGCACACATTTGTTCTTCTTGTCGAAGGAAGGAATCAACTGACACTGACACTTACAAGCAAACTCAATTGTGGAGGCCAGTATTTATGTTCAGCTCCACAGTTGACACTGCAGTCTGTCAATCCACAGGTCATCGTGCCTACCAGGCCATTAATCTGTACACGACATTTTTCTAATTTCAGGTTTTAAGATTAATTATTTTTTTCCTATTCATGTTAATTCTCAATTTTAAATAGCAATGTACTACCATAGACATTTTTACAGGCTAGGATCCACACTCTGAACAAAAAGCCTAGACTTAATCAACTTACAACTGCCAGCCTGGGACAGCTGTAGTTGAACATGCTGGTGTGGGAGAGGACAGAAAGCAGCAATCTTTTGATACAAGCTTTAAATTTTTAAAATGAATTTGAAAAATATGTGGAAAGAACCACCTAGGGAAAACTGAAAGTCTAGGATCCAGCTGAAGTTCACTTTTAGTTCCAAGTTATTATACTTTTTGACATAAACTAACCCATGTTAATAATAATTACTTAAAATTGTTTTGATCTTTCTGGTTTTTGGGTTTTTTTTATTTTTTAATTTTGCTTCTGTCTCAGCCTACAGTGACTAAAAACAAAAGAGGAAAGTTGTTGGAAGTGTTAGAAAGAAAGCACAGTTAAGTTTTTTTCTCACAGTGGTCCCAAAATGAAGTTGTTAGAAGGGTGTTATTAAGAAAGAACTACTGAGAGTCAGAAAGTGCAAGTGACAGACAGCATCTGATTAAATGTCTCCAAAGAGGAACTGAGTTTCACTAACAGGATTTCACAGGCTCAGGTTTGTCGCATCTTCAAGCTGCCCTGGAAAAGCCTTTTCTAAGCCTCTTTAGTCTGAGGGAGCAGGCTCAGTTAGGAAAGAACTAGTTTGAAAGAACATATACAAACTGAGTACCATTTCCAACTCAACATCTTCTGTAATATATGAATATATGGCTACCTTTAAAATTTATGTATGATATTCCCACTGTCTACACTAGAGCTCAGACAAACAATAATACAACCTGTGCTTTCAACCATGAACTTATTTTGTACAGTTTTTCATCCAAAGCAACTACGCCTTTATAAAGGGTCATTCATTCCCTAGGCCTCTCCTGTAACTATTTGTCCCTAGTTTATGTGGTATTTTATGTGGTAACAGATTATGTGTCTGACTAGGAAGCTGGATAAAATTGCTACCAGACAGTTAGTTTTCTAAAAGGCTTTGAGAAGCAGAGCAAAAATGGAAATTTGTTTCTTTAAAAGTTAGAAAAGAATATAACTTGAAAAGCTGCAGCATGGATTAAGATCTAGACAGTGGTGATTTTTAGATTAATTCACTGGCGTTTGTATAGAAGTGAATTTAAGGAGCGAAGAAGCACTACATAAAAATAATGTTTTCTATGCCAAATTAAAATCTGGAATAAAATCCAGTGATAGTAACTTTCAGTAGCATTGATTAGTGTTGTCTTCTGAAGACAATATTAAAATGCTATTTGTGACTATTTGGGGACAAAGATGGTGTTAATTTAAAAATCTTCAGAAAAAAAATATTCATTGAAACCAAAAGAAAAGTGGAAATTTGCCAGTATATTTGTTCTGCAATATGACAATGTGTGGTTAAGTGTCTGTACATGTGTGTGTCTGCCGTAGAGTATTGAAAAGTTGGCTTTTAGAGCCCCTTTTTGCAGAAGTGTCCTGAGGGGCATTAAGTTTGCTTTCTTAAAGCCTGATCTTCAAAGCTTGGTCAATGGTTGCATTTAAAAACCTAAGTGAGGGTTTGTATTCAGGTATTCTCAGTACTCCCAGCCTTAGATAAAACCAAGACATCAATACTGTGAAATAACTTTTTGAAAGGCCTCTGAAAAACTAGGGTGCTAAATACAGACGTTGTGATATTACCAGTTTACATATCAGTTAAAATGTTTTGATCTTTTCCTGATCCTAGCTCCTGCTGGTTTAATATCTACTTATGTATCTCTACCAGCCTGGGGCATCTAATTTTCTTCCCACCTAATAATGTTCTGTTCTTTATAATTGCATCAGTGTCCACAATTTTAATATAGCATATAACAAAAGCATTTGAGAAAAATTAGTAACAACTTATGAGTAAAGACAGCATATTCATTTGAACATCTCCAAATGCTTACTCCAGTGACTAAATTAATGCTTGATTTCAGCTTAATTTGCAATTTCAACACACACTGCAAGATATTGACTTTCACTGCATGTTTACATTTAACTTTAATTTGTGCATTTACTAAAACATATCTTTTTTCTTTCATTTAGAAAGCAGAAAAAACCCCAATAGATTTCTTTTTCAAGTTAAGAAGTCTATTAAACAGGAAAAGCTGAAATAACAATGTTCTACTATTTCTCCCTTTGGCTAAATAATGCAGTAACAGGCAAATGATAAGAAATAAATTTTTCAGAGGGATTTTTGAAAGAAGAAGCCCTGACACAAATATAACCTTGACAACAGGAATGTAATCTTGACAGCATGATTTTATTATGAATCAACAATAACAACATCTTTGACTTTTGCTATACCAAGGCGTAGACTGTTAGGGACTTCTGACTTGAGTGGGAGTTTAGCATATAAGTATGGTTATGGATCAGTGCTGGTATCTTTCTAAGCTTATAGTAATAATTATAACAATTCCAACACCACACAGGTCGGGTCTTTATTTGATGCAGACCTACACAGAAATACTGCTAGTCCTGAACAAACTTAAGGCAGACAGCATATATTAGCCTAGATACAAGAATTGTAATATTTCTCAATTTAAGCAATATGGCCATTCTTACACGCTGCTTAAGGAAGAAAAGGTGAAGCTGAATTGATTAAACCAGTTCTCATCTTCTTAACCTGAAATGTTCTCCAACATCTTCATCCTAAGGCTTGCCATCCTAAGGCAATCTTAAAGAAATATCTTGTTACAGAAGGCAATGGATTAAATGATTAAAACAAAAATCACCACATTATTTCTCTCCTTGTTTGGGGCAAAGACTGCTTAGTGGTTCCGAGCTCTCTGCACATCCCGTCAGTCTCAAGAATTTTCTGGAAGTGAGTCCCTATGGAGTGTTGGCTGACTTAGTAGCCAATGGTTGAATGGTTAAATACTGCTTGCCGCGGTACTGCAACCATCAGATCCTGCAGCCAAAGTGCCTCAGCACGGTACATTTTCCCTGCAGGATGAACAGAAATTCAGAGGAAATTCTGTGACTACTGCTAGTCTTCAGTCTTTAGTTCTGTTTCCCCAGCACTATTTGTTTTGCCTTTAAAGCACCATAGGCCTGTGAATTACAATGCCCTTATTTCCCAGTTTTGATCTACATCATTGGTTATGTTTCGTATCTTCCTTGTTCCTAATTCACCAAATCTATTATTTCCTACTGCCTCACAAACTGTAAGGCCATGGTGTTACAGATCCAGCTGTAGCCCTGCATGAGTTTAGCCCTAGAATTCCAGAAGTCAGGTTTTGCACATTGACCAGCAACTTCTGTCATGCTTTCTTATCCTGTGACAGAAGCCTTCTTTCTGACACAGAAGAGGATCCTTAATTCTACTAAAAAGCATACTTTGTCCAATAAAGAATACCTCGATGCCATTGCCTGGAAGTGGAAGAAAAACGTGGAGACAAATGCAGCAGAGCCCCCCTTTGTTAGTGGAATGTTGCAAAAACCCATATACCTCCCAGATCATAACACTGCTTTTAAACATATTTATTTATCTTTTGTTTAGAGAAAAGTGTCATTTTCTTTAAAGTACTCTTACTCACTTGCTTGGTTTTTTCAATATAAACTGAATAGAAGATGTAGGAAAAATGTCTATTCAGCAGCAGAGCTTCTGAACTTCTGTTCAATTATAATGAATGTTGCTAAACCTAGTCATGACTGCTTTGTATAGTTGGCACCACATAGAACATTTATCCTCCACCTGCTCTAACTGCAGTCATTGCTCACAGAAATCTACGTAAAGACCATGTGAAGAATCTGAGATGGAAAAACACAGAAAATAGTTCCCATATACTTTTTAGATGAGTCTGGAAACAAACAACATGAGGGTTTATAGATTTTGCTTCTGTGCATGTGTGCTATATGCTTGCACTTGTTCAGGGATAAACTATAATATTTAATGTGCACATTTTGTCTGAGTGATACACAAGGTTGCAATTTATTAAAATGCTGTAATAGACACAGCAAAATCAAAAACTTTCATCCTGTTCCTAAAACATGTTGAAACGGTTTGTGCAAAGTTACACTTATACCTGTTGAGTCTATTTTTCATATTTACTGGTGTCTCAGCTTTTGAAAACCAAATCATTCCTGATTTTTTTTTCCTTTTTTCTTGGCAATTGGTAAAACAGCCAGGCTGCTAGAAAACAAAATAAGCCCTTCCTGTTATCCTTCTGGGGTGGGGTAAAAGGTCCTAGTTTAGCTCTTCTTTTGAAACCCCTCAGTGTGATGATGCAAAAAGACATCCTAGAAAGGTTCTGAGCCAGCATGACTTTGTGAAGACAGTAAAGAGGAGGCACATATATATGTGTAAGTATATGAACATTAGAAGCTGCCATCAGCTCAGAGACCCTTTCAGTCATGTATGATGTTCCAGAAAGGGGTTCGTCCAGGATGCTTTGTGAAGATATAAAAAAAACCGCCCAAAGTGTGAAGGGTGATCATTCCATTCTAACTTCCATCAATCGCCTGTTCAGGGACTGGAGGTTGGTGATGTAGATATTTGTCTACTACCAACAGTACTAAAGGACACAGGCATCACATCTCATATGCACTCTCCCACACCCTGAAATAGGTATCAGATGATGACATATCTTGATCATACAGGATATGAGGCAGTCTGGAGCTGATGAACAAGCCTGTTGTTTAAATCCCACCTTTAAAGATACTTATAACTTTTTTTTAAAAAAAATTTCCATTTTTTAAATGGAACAGCAATTTTCATTTCATATATATTTTTGATTAAATTAAATGAATGTGCTCTCATTAGAAAGCAGCTGTGATATGACACAGCTGAACTAATAAAAGACATGTCTGAATCTCTGCTAATTAGAACATGGAATGCATAAGGATGAATTCACAGGAATGCAAGTTTGCTATTTCCACCTGCATAATTAGTGCTTGAATGGATTTACCTGATATCCTGCATTCTTATTTTTAATAGATAAGGAAAAAGAAATTTTTTTTAAAATATTTATAATGTTGCTATTTATTATTATGTTTGTGTTCTGTCTGAACATTGGAGGCCAGATTCTCCACTGGTTTTACAGCCCAAGGTTAAGAGAAAACTTCTTTAAAGTGCTTTCTGGATTGCAGCCCTAATTAATGTCCACAGTTGCTACATGAGGAGAACTGAAAATTCTATATCCCTTTTCTGTTTCATGGGTATATGATGTGAGACAAAATGCTTTTAAAGTGTCCAGAGCATCATTGAAATATTTGTCTCTGCACTACAAATAAAGAAAAATCATTTCCTGTTTATAAATGGTCAGAGTGCAGC
Organism: Gorsachius goisagi; assembly: GCA_018403395.1. Classification (NCBI taxonomy): domain Eukaryota; kingdom Metazoa; phylum Chordata; class Aves; order Pelecaniformes; family Ardeidae; genus Gorsachius; species Gorsachius goisagi. The sequence goes on from BOSO01005893.1 coordinate 18,467, forward strand.
AGAGATGGCAGTTCTATCACCAAGTTCGCCCCAGATCAGCTCAGGCTCCTATAAAGCCCTGCTTGTATTGACTCTGCATGAACTAGGTTAGAAACCTGACAGAGCAATTACCTGTGAACTTATGTAAACCATGGAGTAGAACCAGACATTTAACGTCTCTACCATTGCATCATATTTTCAGTATGTTTCACTATGCCTCATATATCACTATATAGACCTTCTTGTTGGTGATGTATTATTATTTTAAAGATGCAAAAGTATGACTTTACAGACTTACTGAATTTTTAAAATAACATGTAAAGCCATGTTCATGCATACATAAACTTTGGATGGAAACCAAAATGTGTTACAACAACAATCGGCCTTGTTATGGCTGAATGGAATAAAGAATTATTGAATCCCTAAAGACACAAAGCCATTTGTGTTGGTTTTTTGGGGGAGAATATATTACTCTATTTTGTTAAGCTTAAAAGCAACTTTCACATGATAGCTTTATAGAGCAATTATAATAAAACACAAGCAATATTTTGATGACACTGCAACAATGAAACGTCATTTTTTTCACTAGTTTTGGAATCAGAACTTTTTTTGGCCACATTCTGTTTGCATTTCATGTGTGTAATACATCTAAAGTAGTCTGCATTTATAACATCTATTTATCACAGACTAAAAAGATGAGCTAATGTCTAATCTGCTTCACATTTTATGCTCCCTCAATATGTCAGACTATAACTATACTCTCTAACAGAGTCGGTGTATGAGTCAGTAGCTAATTCATAGACTACCTTACTGTTGTTTATCAATATATGCACAACTAATGAAAATCTTAAATTTCATACCCTTGGTCTCTTTTTCTTTTCATTTTTCTGTTCCTTTTGAAACAAATTCATCTTTTAATTTCCTTTTATTACCAAAATACACTTTTCCCTTTGCATTTGCCAAAGTGAGCCAGAAACATAACAAATTACTCTATAGAAGAGAAATACACAGCTGTCAAACTCAGTTCCTTACACAGACTTCCCTATAATTTATTGCATGATAGCAGTTTACATTATGAGAAACATTCCATTGCTAAAGATGTTTCTGCTTAAGAGAAATGGTATTTGATAAGTCTTCTCTGAAAAAAGATATTTAATTGTATTCTTTGAGTGTTTTCTGTTTTTCCTTCACTTCTTGCAGAACTTGGATGACAGGTCCATTAGTTACCCAAGGTTATATTAAATCTGGAATATATACATTATACTCATAATTTAGGGGCTTCAGTAATATCCAATGAAAAGTATGTCAGAAATTATGACATGACATTTAAAAATGTATATTCTTTTTCCTTGCAGCTGTCTAGGTTTAACCAAAAAAAGTAAACTCAGTACTTTCAGCCTTGCTGATGCAATCTTTGTGTGTATGACTGTGTGTATGGATGTGGCTCTGTACCATATTTTCTACCTTCAGCTTCTCCAGAAACATCTGTTCCCGTTAGCCAGTTTCAGCCCAGTGTGAGAAACGGGCAAAATTTTCAGAGGTATACATCACTTACGTGCTTAGGGAAAATATGCATCTGTGCAAAACAAAATGAACAAAGAAAAGGAAGCATATTATCTGTCCTTTTAACCAGGGAAAAAAGCCAAATAAGCTCACTTTGAATACATGTTTCCTGGTAAATACCTCTGTCACTGAAAAGAGTTTCTTACAGGTCACATCTTCTCAGACATTGGAGTCAGTAACTACAAGACACCAGTCCTGGTAGGAAACCCACCTTCCCTGTTTCCAACAGTATTTTGTAGCTTTTCCTTTCCCTGGGCTTCATTCAATGACTGGTTAATTTTGGCTCAAGCTCCTTATTTCTGCTTTGTATGTTTGATATATTTTAGCATCTACTTTCTGTATATAGAAAGGATATCATTGTATATTTTTTGATGATGTTGTAGGAAAGCAGGATCTATACAGATAAATTATATTTTTTCATCACTAGTAAAATTCTGAATTTAATCATATAAAAGAGATGCTGAAAATGTGTAAAAATACAAGTAGTTTAAAAAAGTAAATACACCTAAACACTATCATTCTCTAATATTCAGGGGAAATCATGCTTATTACTGATTACAACAGGAAAATAATAACTTTTTAAAGGTCTCCCTTCAAGAATTTATGTTTGATTTGGCTGCTGCTGTTGTTCTTCAGCCATTTTGGTTTTGCAGGTCTTTTACCAGTCTTTCTCTTTGAATCTGCAAAGTCTTGTTGATACATTTAATAGTATTCACTAGGCATTATAATCAAGCACAATTTAAAATAATTATGGAAAGTTCAATGGGAGAAAAGCTTTGAATATATTTCAATTTCTTTTTTTTTTTGCTTTTATTGGCTTGTGAAGACTACTTTGCACTTTTGCATGTGATGCACTTTTGTACCAATAAGAAAAAGCCAAGTGTAAATGGTCTTTTTTGCTAAACTAGCTAAACATGTAGATTAAGAGGGTGAAGATACATCATCGAAGTTAGAGTTTATATAAAGTAACCCTCAAAAGAGCAGTAGCTTGGGTATTTACTTTGTGGATAAATATTTGAATGTGAGCATGCTTTACTGAAATGTAATAAAATTTCTTAGATGTTAAGATTTCAGGGAATTTTTCTTCTGGGATCTTGAGAAAGCGAATAGCTTATTCTAAGACTGAAGAATAAAGTTCCCAAGCTTTTATCGATTTCTTTAAGCTTCCTTATTATTATTACCACATGTTGAAAATGAAAATAACAATGAGTTTCTTCTAGGCATCAGACTGCTGCATCTTTAGAAAAAGTACAGGAACAAACTCTTCAGTATAGAAATAAACATGGCAAAATATTGGAAGAGACAGATGGAGAATTTACATGCATCTCTGGAAGCAAATGATATTGAAAAGAAATAGAAAGGATGATTTTTCTACATTGTTGTATGTGGCAGGACCAGAAGTTTTGTGAAACCTTGGGAACAGTCCAGTGTGAGCAAGATGAATACTATTATAATAGCAGCTAGTAATTTTAATGATTACAAATACAGTGTTTCTTGCACAAATAATATTGATAGCAGATGCATTTTCTTTGTAAGAAGCAGGGTCCACTTCACTTATTACGGAGCTCTAAATTACAGGTATAAAAATTGAAACTGAGTCTTGGGGTATACAAATACTCAGAAGCTCAGGGAGCAATGTTATCCAAACATGCATTCAGTCTGCTCTGTAAGGTTACACTTGGGTACGCCTGTCCTAGTAATGTAAACATGCAGAAGGGGTCCTTTTTGGTGAGACTTTTATACTGGAGTCTCATTATACACTCTTAAGAATGCCATCATTGAAACTGTACTTTCCGACATCATCTTGAGTGCCCCACTTGCAAAGTCTTCCGTCTGTTTTTGCGCAATGCCATTTAGTAATGCAAATGTATCCATTGTTTCTCTCTCATCCTCCTATGCAAAACAGCTACTGTGAGTTTTTGCAGTGTAAGTATGCATATACCAACACTTTTCATAGTTCAGTGAAGTAAGATGAAAGCCTCATTACTCTAGTTGCCAAGACCATCGTGTAGAGTTGATCTAAGTAATTTGAACTCAGTGATAGATATGGTAGGGTATGGTATCGTATTCTCAATCATATGATAGATATACTTTAGAGGGGGGTTCGACAAGATGACCTCCAGGGTTCCCCACCAACCTCAACCATCTGTGATTCTGTATCTGGAAAAAAAATGAGGTTTTGAAAATCCTCTCGAAAAGTGTCAAGCTTCAATTCAGACATGTAATTAGCTAGGCGTCATGCAGCTATGAGGTAATGTATTGTCAAAACAACCTCTTTGGGGCAGGGTATTTCTTCATTTTGAAGCCAGGAAGATGAGGGACAAACATCAAGCGATTTAACTAAGTGAGATTCATCTCACCCATCCTTAAATGTCTGCATCTTAGCAAGTTGTCCAGGCCATTTTACAACCTCTAAACTAAAAAGTGCACTTCTAGAGCAAAAATCACCTCATATTAATGTAAATATCTGCACCAGTTCTGATGAATCCTGTTGTAGGTAAAAAACTGTAGGTAAAAAACACTGTTAAAAAGTTTACATGGCAGTTTAGATCTACACTGTAGCCTCAAAAGTGAGGTGAGATGAGTTTGATCCAAATTTACAAAGTCCCTGCGGGACCCAAGAGAATCCTCTCAGCTGAGGCATTTTCAAAGTACTTCCTCCTCTGGAGATTTTCCTGTTGAATTGCAAATTTTATGGGTACATATTAAATTGTGGGAAAACACTAAGACAGGTATTTATGGCCGGTATTTTACTTAGCTTATTTAAACTTGTTTCAATTAATTTGTTAAGGCTGTAAAAAGGCATGATTCACTTTTTTTTGTTATATTTACCAAAATATGGGCATTAGAGATCTTAAGAATTTCAATATCATTCTGAAGTGGATCTCTGCCTCCTGCTTGTCAGGACCCTGAGGGCACTTATTGTCTTCTCTGCCCATGCCTGTCCCTGCCAAGGATCTCCCTCCTCCCCTGCCCATGGCCCAGGACCCCATTTCAGCCCCATGGGGGTGTCGGTCCCTGCCCCAGTGACTCCGCAGCAGGGCCGGTCTCCAGCTGTCTATAGCCCTACCTTGCCTGGCCATGGGCCCCACCAAGTCAGGCCTACCCATGCAGGCCAAAAACCTGGTCTGGCCTTGGTCTGTCCCTGTCCCCAGGGACCTGACAGGGTTGGGGCTGCCCTGATGGCCCCAGGTGCCCTGGCACATGAGATGGGCCCTGGCTGGTGGATCCTGCCCTGCCTGACCCCATGGGGACCCCCCACTGCTCCTGCTGCCCAGGGAGCTGCAGGCCCTCGTGGCACCGTGACACTGCTCTTAAAGCTAGGTTTCCTATATAACATCTGGAGACTGTTTCCCATACAGCAACGCATCAGCATGCTGACCGAGGACTGATTTAAATCTGATCAAAATGCCGTAGCAGCATCAATCTACTGTCTGGTTGACTGTCCTGGCATTGGTGTTGCTTTTTCCCTATGTGATGGCAACACCAGACTGCATGCCCATCTGACTCTTGTGGAGGAACCTCAAGCTGGCATAGCTCCTATTTAAACATCCTCTTTAATTTTATGCCTTTTTTGATGTAATTTACAATCAACTTTTGTGTAGAAATTATTTCAAGTGATTTAAAGAGTGACTGTTGCGTTCATCAACAACTATCTGAAGAAGTGACTGGGTTTTATGAGAGTTAACTACCCAATTTGCCTGAATTTTCACATAAGTTTAAAGAGTTACTTAATGGGATACGCATCTCTGTTTTCTTTACAAATTAACAACTTTGAGATTTTTCCTTTGTAAGAGAATTCTCCCAGTCCCCTTGATAACTGATTTACCATCATGTTTTTATTTACCTTGTCTCTAGGAACTTGATTCAGTTTCGCACAGAAAAGTGTCTAGTGACATTTGAAATGGCTGATAGTATCACACTTGGCCTCCAGTTTCAGATTCAGACAGGAATATATCCATCAAAGGTCCTTCATTATAACTGCCAACCCAAAGCTGATGGCTCAGATGACCTAAAATGCCCCAGATCACAGCAGTTGCCCACAGAGAGACAACTAAATACATTCAGACCACTGTCTGTTGTTGTATTTTTCTTCCTTTTTCTCTTTGCTCATGTTGAGACTCTCTTTACTGAAAGCACATTTTGAGATTGAGACACTTAACTATACACCTTTACACATGAGCAAGGTGTGCGAGGTCCCATTATAGACAATGGAGCCATGGATCTTCAAAAGAAATTCAGCTGATCAACCGCTAAAGATATCAAGCCCTTGCCATTTGATGTAATTTATATGTTTTGGAATTGTCTGTGACATCTCTTTGCTGTTTTTCCAACAATCACAAATACTTGTAATAACAAGCAATACACAAGACCATTTTACTTTATTGCCAGATATAAAAATCAGAATAACAAGGCACTATATGATTATTTTCTTGTTCCTGACCTCACCAGCTAGGCCTGCTCTACTCTAACAAGGTAGATTCTTGCAGTTTGCACAGTGTTCTTTTAGACTCCAGATCCCACCTTGTTTGTTCATATGCTTATTTTGCACTGGGGTTTTTCCTCCAGATGACAGTATCAACAGCATCTAATAGATTTTATTTAAATTTCTTTGTCATGAAGGAGTTAAAGGAAAACATATTTATATTTATGCTTCAGTTTCTTCCCTGAGAAATTCTGAGTCTGCAATCAATGCTTTTTCTTCTTTTTGACACAGTATCGATTACCCTTATTTACATTCTCTCATGTTTAACTCTTTGTATAATAGTATACCATTCACAGTAATAGAGTATCTGATTTAACTTGTCACCTCTTTGTGTAACTAAAGAAGAAGTAAGAAGGAAAGAGATTTAATGCAACACTTGGCAAATCTATTGGAGCAAAGCACAATCCATATACACAAAATGACTACAGGCTCAAAGAAATAGCTGTTTCCCTTTCAAGCCTCCATCTTATGTAAGCCCTGTCTCATATCTGTCAGTCAGCTGCCTATCTTGCATACTGTGGTATCTATGGTGGCATTAGGCCCCTGTGTTTATAACTGAATCTTACCTCAGGCACGTGTTTTAGGGAGAACTGAATAACTAAGTGCTTCGAATCATGATGTGAATCCCACTATTGGTGTTTATTCCTCAGAACAGTATCTGCCTTTCTCTTTGCAAACACCCTAAAAAGTTGCTGATAGTGGTTGGTGTAAGAATATTAGCAGTTAGAAATTCTGAGCATGCTAGAGTCTGTTTGTTATCACACAAAATAAGTCAAAAAACATGAGGTAAAATCTAGTTACCCTCCAATACTGCCTGCAAAATTCCGTCTGAATTTAAAGGATTTCACCTACGGTCCCTGAGCTGACAATCATACAGACAGCATCTTAGTTCAGTCAGCAGCTAAGCCTTCTACACATGGCGAAGGAGAAACAGGGTACAATTAGGTAACAGCAGAACACAGTTACTCAAGCAGTCATCCTTATTTTTCTTGCTTTTTATTTAACAGATGAAATACTATTTTCAACAGTAAGAAAGACTAAGAAGAAAAAAGTTACCTGAAACTATGCAGAAAGTGATGCATTTAGTAGCACCAAAAATCTTCAGTGAGCTAGCTTTATTTTTTTATAGTACCTGTCACCATGGTAGCCAAATGCCTGTAACAGAAAGTAGTGTCTATTAGATATATTAGATAATGAATTCTCACAAACTGTAGCTATACAGAAAAAAAGTAAAGCACTGCTTTAATATTAATCTGTTACCCTAGCAAGATAAATGGATACTTCTTGAATTTGTTAAAGGTAGAATGGATGTCCATTTGTAGAGTTTTGGTAAAAAAGACTCAGGGAACTCAGTTCCTCTGAAGCACAATAAAGCCCAAGTTCTTCCATATGCTGTACAGGCGGCTTCATGATGTCTGCTTGAGCACCCTACATAAAACACTCTCCTCTTAATTGTGTCCTGTATAAATGAAGAAGAAGCAAAATAGATCTTGAGATACTCATCAAGAAAGTAAAAACAATCTCTCCAACATTTTACAAAGCAATTTGTAACTGCAGCTAAAATCAGCCTGGCTCAACTATTTCAACCTCTGCCAAACTATTTCATAAACAGGAGCTGAATCTCTTGATATTTACTTCTCAAAACATTTTTTATTCTGTGTTTGAATCGTACTGGCAATTTCACATTTATTTTATAAATAACAGGGCTTTATATTTATATAATAAACATCTTCAAAACTACAAAGTTTTCTTCCAGAAAGCTGATTTTGAAGATCCACACAAAACCTCCTCTCTGTAATATCATCACTGTAGAAGCAATTCATTGTGCAGATAATGAAAAATTGTTGGTTTCTAACCATGCTCCAAATTCTCCCAGTAAAGGTGCTTTCCAGAAGACATTTTCTTCTGTGTTATCTGCAATGAACTCTCGCATCTGGGGAGCAGAAAAGGTTAAAAAGTTGCATGAATGAGTGTGGTTTGAAACCTATCCCTTATTCTGAGCACCCAGGCTATAACTGAAACTAGAGATCAAAGCAATTATTACAACTGTGTGTTATATACTCTAATAGAAAAGTGGCCTGACAAATACCTCTGTAAAATAAATACCCTAAATGAACAGATAGTAGAAGTTATAACTCCTTATGGGAAACCAAAGTCTGGGAATAAATTTGGATTTTTAATGCCTGGATGAGCAGAAATGGGAAAGAGCAGAAAGCTGCCAGGTAGTTTTGAGAAGAAAATGAGCAGGTTAAATACCATCAGTCTAGCTAATATATTCAAAGTACTTTTCCTTCTGTACAATGAGTTGTATGGGTTGCTGCAATATGACATTTCTCCTCCTGCTCCTCCCTTTTTTATTTATGGGGTGAAATAGACCCACTGAGATAAAAGTAAAAGTAAAAAGGAATGCTTTTAGCTAATGGGAAAAAAAAGAGCAAATATTTTATCAGTGGAGAGAATTCATTCTTCCTTTCAGGTCAGTATTTTTCCCTCAGTATATCCCCACAGTAGAATAAGAAAAGAGGTATTTTGTCCCCAAGAATTGTCCACCAGAATATGATGGGTGTTTCTGAGCGTCAGGTAAATAATGTTGCAGGAAATGTTTCATCACATACTTCTCAGAGCAGAGCTGATTTGCATTGCCCTAGATTAAAGTATAGGCATAGGGAATTCATGTCAGCGCATAGTACCCAGTATAGACATGCCTATTTCATCTTTGCAAGCTATTTTCTGAGGGCTTTTGTAATTCAGGAAATGTGTACTCTGTTTTTATCTGCCTAATAACCAAAGGATAACAAATTGAAGCCACACTTCAGTAAAGTGAGAAAGGAGCTTCAACAATGGTAGGGTTTTTTGCTCAGTTTTTCAAATAAAAACTGTGTTATCTATTTTTCTCAAGGGCGGCTCATTGGGGAATAATGGTGGAATCTGGAAATTTGTTATGGGCTGAGGCATATCTGTAATAGTGCTCTATCTATATTAAACACAGGTCAGGGAAAACTTGAACTATGAAAGCAAAAAATGTTCCATTCATTGCTATACTTTATCCTATACCTTGTTTTCTGATAGCTTTTCCCCTTTCTTTCCAATCTGATGAATCCATTTATCCTTCTTTCCTCCATTATTTTCTTTTCCCAATGAACATATTTTTATGATGAATTAATATGAACACAAGAAGGTGGCTCATCTGGAGTTTCTGCTTTGAGAGACAAGAATGCTTCTGAATTTCTGAGAGGGCTTGAAAGCTTCCAGTAGAAAGGCAGACACAGAGTTCCAACAGCAGAGAGTCCCTGTTCTCCCTGAACACAGCATCACTAAGAAAACCCGAATCCTGTCTTTCTAAACAATAAGCCAAATAATTGTTTGGTATTTTTCCAAAAGGACATAGTTTCCTTTTAGCCAACCTTTTTTAAAAGGATGTGTCCTTAAGCTTAATTTTAATTTCATACAGAAATCATCTGCTGTATGCTGCAGCACGTCTCCTCTTCTATCAAATGTAATGGGTAGTTCATTTAAACATATAATTAAAAATATTGTTGGTGCTCACTTAGTTGTGTGTTTTTCCCTGTTCTGCTTAGTTCAGTAAGATTAAAACAAACGCAGTGTAAAGAAGCATTAAGTCAAGAAGCTTAGAAAGAAAAAAAACCCCAGAGTTGTGGTGGGTGTTCCTCTTAGTGTTTAGCAAATGCTGTCATCTGCACAGGAATTCCTCCAGTGCCAGTGCTGTGGACTACAAAGAAAATAAGGGGGTAGCTAAATATGCAGAAAAGAAGATAAAGAGCTCTGCTGTATGTATATTTTTCCTTTACTCAGACTATTATCCCCACTGAAAAAAAGAAATCGGGATGAGTTTAATACCAACCTATATGTGCTGAAACCAACTTGTTTGTGCTGAAACTACCAAATGAGCAGCACTTGCATGTGCATGAGTGTGTACAGATGTGCATGTTCTGTGTGTAGCTGAATAGGAAAGCATGTGGCCTTGTAAACCACTGTAAGGAAAGAGAAAGATAGCAATTGCATTATTATAGTCTCCATGCTGTTGGCAGTATGAACTGGGAGCCCACTCAGGCCAGCAGATTTCCAAGGAAAAGGATTGTATCACAGTCCCCATAAAGTGCATGAAGGGTGCCCAACAACTTGTGCTTGCTGCTGCTGTGGGGTGAATTGTCACCCCTAGATCTTCAGTGCTTGTAGAGATGATGGCACTGGAAAGATTCTCTCTGCTCTCAATGTCCAGTTTCAGTCTGCACTGCATCTCTTACAGAGCATGTCCGTGATTTTTCTTACAGCAATAACCTGGCCCCTTTGGGGGCAGTGACAAGCTTTGCACTGATTTCACTGCAGACTGCAGTTCATGATATGTACAAAGCAAAAAAGAAAGAAGCAAAGAGAGCCAAAATGGGTTCAAATGCCTGAATGCGACTGCTAATATAATACTTAAATGCTATCAAAATTTTTAGCCACAACCAATTTTGGAAGCATTTTCATATTTGCTAGACTTCTAACACTAAATAGACTCCTACACCGTATTTCTGGTTTCGGTATGTGAAGTTACTTACATGGCAGCATCAAACAGTTCAGAGGAAATTGAGTAATCAGTGGGATTTACAGAGGGCACTGTCTCACCAACCTCACTGTTTTGTAAGGCTTGATCAAGTGTGTGCTATCTAACCTGCACCTAGAAGGAGAGGAAGCATCTAGTATTTAATAGTCTGGATCAGTGTGGTAGCGGTACAAAATCATATTATTCTTATACCCAATCTATCACACAATCATAGGTCTAGATTCCTGGTTACCTATGCTAGAGAAGAGGATCTTAGCAACCCTGCCAGTGCTGATCCAATGTATTTCACCATTTTTGCGTACAAAATTGAATTATACATTGGTGCAGGAGTTGAGCTGCCAGATATAAACTCTGGGAGTCATGAACCCACAAGTCAAATGGCTGCTGCCTGTTTCTCTGACATTACTTTAAAATCCTTTCAAATAAAATTTTAAGCCTTGATTTTCAACTACATCATGCAGAGTTCACTGCTGTCTCTGGAGGTCTATTTCCATGAGCTACCTGCTAAACTTATCTCCTTGCTCATGGCGTTTAGGAGCTTAAATTCTTCTGAGGAACAGGTTTTACTCCTTTTGCACTTACTAATAAAAGGTGATACTACAGTAATGTAAATTGTTAACAGTTACGAAGGTATTACTTAAGAAACTAGTTTAATACTTAGATTAATTTGTATTTTCATTGTTGATACTAGTTTCTAAATTTATTCTTATTGATTCAATGGACATGACTTCCATGGCTGAGTCAGCAGTATGAAGGATCTTAATTCTAATACCTATATAAAAAGAAAGAAACTGAAATCATATTCAATTCAAGCTAAGAAAAATTTACTCATGTTCATAAATAGTTAAGGTGCTAATTTTGTATTTCCAGGCAGAATATATCTAGTCCTAAAAAGAAAGAGAACTGATATCACAGCTGGTCTGCTATCGTTAATGGAACACTTACGCAGGAGAAAGTATTTAGAATAGCTGATGTTTTATATGACTTGCTGTATCAAAGGAGCGCACTCAAAAAAACACAAGCCAGAAAATACTGGAAACAGTCATAGTCCCTTATTTGTCTTTATTTTCTACTTTACATTCTTTATTTTATGTATTAGCTTTCCCATATGTTTCTTTTAACGTGGTAGTTTTCATATTTTTTAAAGAATGTTCTTGAAGTTACACCTCCAAGGCTAAATCAAAATAATATTTTTCTAAGGGTCTGGATTTACTCTCAAAAAATGCAACAAGAGAATTGTCTCATGGGGTCAGTGTGATGGACGCTGGACACCAGGGGCCCCCCAAAGCCTCTCTATCACTCCCCTCTTTAACTGGACAGAGGAGAGAAAAAGTAGGTCAGGAGGCTAATGAGTTGAGATAAGGACAGGGAGAGTTCATTTGCCATTTACCATCACGGGCAGAACAGAGTCAACTTGATGCAATTAATTAATTTATTACCAATCAAAATCAGAGTAGGAGAGGATAAAAACTGCTGAATCTTAAATCACTTTCCCCCCACTGCTCCTTTCTTCCTGGGCCCAACTTCACTCCCAATTTTCTCTACCTACTCCCCCCAACAGCAGCGCAGGGGGACGGGAATGGGGGTTGAGGTCAGT
>BOSO01005894.1:818-10987 GCA_018403395.1 Gorsachius goisagi
ATTTTTTTATATATATATATATATATATATATATATATATTTATGAAATGCAGGAAGGCTGAATGCCATTGCGGTGTCCCGGGGCAGATCAAAGGGGAGCACAGCCACATCCCAAACGGGTGGCACAAATCCACGGCCTCGCACTTACAGAATAAACCTGGTGAGACCCCATTAGACCGACCCGCTCATTGGGCTGCCCATGCCAACCCCCCCACCCTGGTGCAGGCTTTACTCATATCAAGGAGGGGGGAAAAACCCCACAAAGGTCAATGCCTGATGCCAAACGTTGGTTTAACAGGGATCTTTCCATTGCGATGCCAAGATATCCCAGCAACGGACCCGGAGAGCAACCTGCACGCAGCCCCCGCTGCACGGGCCAGGCAAAACCTCCCCCTCGCCACCTCCATCCCCTCTCCAGGCTGCCGCCCTCTCCTCCCCGCTCCTTTCCCAACAGCTTCTTATCCTTCCAGTGTTTGGTGAAAAGAGACTTGCAGGAGGCAATTAAGCTTTTATCTCTAATCCCACTCAGCCCCATCACTCTGGCGTTCGCTCGCTTCCCAAATGGGACATCCCTGACATCCAAATCAAACCCGAAAAACCCTCTCGGCGAGATAGCTTGCTCGCCGTCCTGCCGCTCTGAGGCTTTGCAGCCCCACCAGGACCCTGGAAATGACTGGGTAGGGCTTCCCTTCATCCATCCACACTCACTCGGGGATATCTCCCAAAATAAGCAGAGTCTCGGGACTCTCTCCAGGCTTTGGAGCAGCCAGGGGACTCGACAGGGTCCTTGCACTGGGAAATGCTGCTGGCATGGGGGAAAGCCCCGGCAAACAGCAGCATCCCCAGTGCATGGGCTCACCTGCAAGTCTTAACAACACCCAGGGTTTTTCCTTGGAGGTTCAGCAACCAAATGAGGCAAATCCCGTGAAACTCCCCCCGGATAAACACAGAAATCAAAGGAGGAAAGTGCTAGCCTCCCCAGCTCAGAAAAAAAGCCTGAAAGTGGGAATCATGAGTGCTGAAGGCATCGGTTATGCCCCTCCATATGTTTTGGAGGGGCTACCCTAAAGCCCAGTTCCCATAGGGTCAGGAGATCCCTAAAATCCTGGTGTTTGCCGGATGCCCTCTGTCACCTGCCTCCACAGCACATGCCAGGGCTGTTGCTTTAAACCTCCCCAGTTTCCAGGCCAAATCAGAAACCACCCACTACACCAACCACTCTAAAACTGAGCTTTCCCAAACACACCTACGTACACAAACCAGCCCACATTTCCCCAAAGCCTTCTCCTGGGCCAAAACTCCCATCCCGGGCCAAATTACTCACTGCTTATCAGCTACGAGTTATTTTCACTGAGTGAGCCACGGGTGCCAGCACTGGCAACGAAGGGAGAAGAGACCTGGCCACAAAAGAGCCGTGCATGAGGCTGGCCAGGACAGAGCGACGGAGGGGTCGAGCACACGGGCAGCACCAGGAGATTTCACGAATGGTTATGGTAAAGCTGCTCTATTTGCAGGAAAATGGTAAATTGAAGTGAAGGAAGGGAACTGCCCAGCTTCTGGGGAGAGAAACCCTTCAGCTGGGTCTTACATCTTCGTGATAGAGCCCAAAATAGTTGGGATGCAGGACAGGGCTGAGCCCCTGGGTGTGCGGTGGGGGGACAGGCACGTGTTGAGCTCCCACAACAGCAAGGGCAGCCTAAAAATGGCAGGGGCAGGGTGTCTGCAAGTGGGAAAACTGGGTCCCAAATTGGGCATGGAATGCCCCTAGGGAGCCAGCACAGCTTCCGGACCCAAGTGAGCATCCCCAGGCAGCGCTGTGCTGGCAGTCACGCCGACGTGCCTTTGGGCAACATGCCTTTGGGCAAACCCTGGTCCTGCCAGGGGACCCACCGGTGTCCCTAGGAGCTCCCCCCCCCATCCCAGTTCCCCCCTGGGCAGCACCATGGGATCCAGATTAAGCGCTGGAGCAGGCGGGCAGGGAGCCGTGGGGCAGCCCCCCCACCCACCCACCCACCCACCCAGCGTGGCCGCAGCAGCACCTTACGCCGGCTCCTGATCTTCTCTCCAGCAGCGGGGCTGGGGGGGGGTTAGAGGGCCAGCGGCCAGGGCACGGCTGCAATAATATTCCTGGACTCCAATTGCTTCATAAATCTTCCCAGATTCCCTTTCTTGGACTACGGGAGGTCAATGAGGCTGAATTATCAGAGCTACTGGAGTAGCTTCCAAGCATGCAGTGAATATTTTCTAAGCCAGGAGCAGCAGCAGGTTAAAGAATGAGAGGAAAAGGCAGGTTAAAAGCAGGGTTTGGGGCACGTCTGCACAACCTGTTCTGGGCTTCAGGCTGCCGTAACCAAACACCCTCCTATAAAATCAACAAAGTCCTCAGGGGATTTCAAGGAAATCTATTGTTTCCCTTTTTAAGGTTAAAAAAAAAACCCCCATGCCTGGGCTTTTCGACTGAGGATGAGGGGCTGGGTGTGAGTGAAGGCTTTAGGAATAGAAGAGGTGATGGGCGCTGTGTTATTTCGACAGCAAAAGCAGCCTGCAGACAGCAGGGCTATATGGACAGGTCACCATATATATATATATACATTGCTCAGAGGGTGCCTGCAGTTCCCAGGGATGCTGCCCATCGGGGGTTTCCCTACCAGATTGCTTTGCCTTATGAGATGGGGCAAGGTGATTTTTTTTCATCATGGGCTGCCCACACCTGGGAGGGGGTCACAGCTGTTTGTGGGGCGAGCAGGGAGTTGTTTTCCAAACAGAAACTCTAGAAGAACAACTACAAATAAAGTGGATACTCACCAAAAAAAAAACAAACAAAAAAAATCTGGTATCACAGAGAGCTGCACTCGTGGTTTTTCTTGGAATCGGGAAGGTTTTGCTCCTTTTGGGTGCCTTTGAAAACAGGGCCTTGCAGGATGGTGTATTAAATAAATGCCATCCCGTTCCACAGCTGGTCAAGGAATTAGTCTCAGGTTTAGGCTTAAATTTTCATGCGAACCCTCTGCCCCTTTCTGTGCCTGTATTTGCCTTTGGAGCTGCTCTCCCTGTCTGTTATATCTTAACTTTCATTTTAAAGCCCTCATTAGAGCAGTTTTGCAAAGCTGATGAACAGGTCTTTGACATTTTCCCCCTGCTTTGCAACAAACTGAAAGTGCATTAAAGGGGAGGCGTTTGAAGAAAACTCCCAAATCCCTCAAACTACAAAAAAAACCCCTCTCCAATCCTTTTTTCTTCACTTTTTCCCCCCCTGAAAACAGCAGATTCTCAAAGAGCTCTAGGGATTATCCCAGGACATAAATCATTTCCCTAACCAGGAGCAGTCGGGGCACCGGCTCGCTGGGGACGCAGAAGCTGTCCCCTCGCAGAGCGTCCCACCAAGGCAGCGATGCTGCTCCCCCCTCCTCTCCCCAAAACCCCCACCCCGGGAGCATTTGGATCCCCAAAAGGATGAATCCGCTTAAGGCATCCTTCTCTCCTCGTAAAAGCTTGGGGGTGATCTGCCGGGGAAGGTGGGGGGGGCAAAGGAGGAGGCTGGGGTTTGGCTGTGACCCCACGGATCCGTGGGGAAGGGCATCCGGAGCGAGAGGGAGAAGCAAGCGGCCAGAAAACCGTCGGGAGCCAAGACACAACCGAAGGGCGTAGACTCCTGCCAGGGATCTCCAATCAGCCCTGGGAGGCTTGGCTGCCTGCCGTATAAATGCAGAGCCGGGAGGGTGGGAAGGCAGCGTGCCTCTGGGCAGGGAGAGGAAGAGGAGGATGAGTGCCGGGGTGCTTCCCGCAGGGAGGCAAAGAGCACCCAGCAGAACCCCAGCAGGGATGAGCTGGAGCCCGACGGCAGCCCAGCAGACCATGCCCGTCTCCTCCAGGCCCCGGACATCCTTCCTCATCCAAGACATCCTCTGGGATGGGGCAGAGCAGGGAGCGCGGCCGGAGAGGGGCAAGAGTGGAGAATTTGGCAGCCCGGAGGACAGGGAGCCGGGGGCGGCCACGGAGGAGGGGAGAGAGGGCAGCTCAGCCCCGGGGGCTGCCCCAAGGCACCCCCCCAGGAGCCCTCGTCCCCCAGGAGCATCCCAAGGCCAAGGGACACCCCACGAGGCAGATGCAGGTAAGGGGGTGGAAGCTCCTGGCTGAGCCCCTGGCCGGGGAATGGATCAGCGATGTCTATGCTTGAGGCATCCCAGGGGCAGGATCCAGATCCGGCTGCCTCGAGCATGCCAGAGCCAAATAAGCCGTGCTTTAAATACCAGGGAGGATCTGTGCTTTAACAGTGGGAAAGTAAGAGAAATCACGGTGTGCAAACCACTTCAGATAACTCAAAGGACCGAATCTGCCTAAAACTCTGTTTAAAGAAAGCCCAGTCGATGGATTTCTGCAAAATATTGGGAAATAGATTCATTATTATAACACATTTATTAACTTTAGATTAATAAAGTTCCTTTTTGATGCAGAAGGTCCCCAGCAAGGGCACCCCAGGGCTGCCAGCTCAGAGGGGCCAGTTTGTGCCCGTCCTTCCCGCAGCCGCCAGCGCGGTGCCGCCGCCGCAGCCCAGCTCCCGGGTGCCTCCGTTTCGGGGATGTTTTGAAAATCCCCGGGTTGAATTTCTTGCCGTTTGCAGCAGGGCTCAGCTTTCCCCCTCCCGCCTGTACCACTGCACGTCGCGTGGGTTATTGATAATCATCCTGCTCCCCTCGATACGCATCCAGCACCTCTTTCTAGCGTGCAACGGCTGCGTTCATTGCCGGAGGTAACAGCTCACTGCAGAAGCAACGTACCGAAAATCACACTCAAAAGCAAATTAATTTTGACCGGTGCCTCTCTCATCGCAGTCGCACGGCCAGGGCTGCGGGAGGGGACTCAGCCTTTCCTTGCCCAAGCAGTCCTGGCCTGAGCCAAAAAAGTAATTTTGAACTCTCTAGTGACGGGCTCTTGCTCGCTAAGAGAACCCTTGCCAGGGGAATTTTGGTTTTACGATTCAATTCTATTAAAAGAAGCTTCTACATAAACGCAAGCTCAGGAATGGCCACCAGGCTGATGATTACGAAAAACATTAAAAGCCGTTCCCAATCTCCCAGAAAGTGGCTCGTGTAAATCAGCGCAGCTCCAGGGATTTCAGCTGGACAACCATGATTTACACAAGCTGGGAATTAAGCCTCTTGTTTCTATCTTGAGCTTTATGTTCACTGCTTAAGAAAACATACTAAGAAATTACTAAAGGAAAGAAAAAAAAAAAAGAAATTACTAAAGGAAAGAAAACAAAAATTGGCCTCTTTCCATCCCAAGCTGGTTAATACACAAAAAAGGAACTAACTGCATAAATAAATCGACTTCAGAAGTTTTAACAGTCATAGGCGATGCTTCCCAGGGAGCTCAGCACCTCTCTGGGTCGTGGCTCGGGCAAGCCACCGGTGCCCGAAATCAGCGGGAGGCAAACACCCAGATGCTGCTTTGGAGCTGTGAGCCGAGGCCAGGGCTACAGCTCTACATGGAAACGCAGGCCTGAAGGTTTAAAAATCTGCCCCAAAATTTCTTGGCATGGCCTTGGGGTCGTGAAAGAGAAAAGGGAGGAATTTATTTCCAATGCCTTTCTAACGGCAGTCTGCTTCAAGCTGCACTGATTTCCCATCTCCGAGCTGTCCTCTGTAGCTTGAGGATTGAAATTTGGTTTCTCTGAGGACCAGGATTTTCCCATAGGCACAGCAGAGAGGGGCTTTCAAAGAAGTGCCCAACAGCAGGAATTCTGCAATAAAAATCTCAAGAGCTGTAGATGCCGTAACGCACGTAACAGTACCTCGAGGGTTTAGGCAGATCCCCACCAGCACTGCAAAACGTCCCTTTCTGTATTATTTTAGTGCTTTGAATGCGTGTTGGCAGTGAATGCACGCTTACATGAAGCAAGAAGCGTGATTTTAGGGAGAGAAAAGTCACTTACGTGGCTCTAAGGCGGTGTTTGCTCCATTAAATGAAAATATTTCCAAGATCATACAAGTATTTTGCTCTCTGGAAGGGAAAAAGCGAGTGATTTGGGTGGTTTCCAAGCGGGTAATCTCAGCTCTTTCCTCCCGCAGATGCCACGGCGGAGACCTACCTGTCAGACTGTGACCCCCCCCTGCAGCCCCTGCCCATCGCCCAGTGCCCCCCCAAGCAGGGGAAGCGCTCGCGGGCAGCGTTCTCCCACACCCAAGTCATCGAACTGGAGCGGAAATTCAGCCACCAAAAATACCTGTCGGCCCCCGAGCGAGCCCACCTGGCCAAAAACCTGCAGCTCACCGAGACCCAGGTGAAAATTTGGTTCCAGAACAGGAGGTATAAAACCAAGAGGAAACAGGTCGCCTCCGAAATCAGCAGACTGGACACGCAGCCGGCCGGGCCGAAAGCGGCCGAGCTCCCCGGAGCATCGCTGCTCATGCTGCGGGGCAGCTGGCAGTACCTGCCGTGCCTCTACTACTTGAACGGCTGGAGTCCCTGGTGGTGGTAACCACTTTTTTTTAAGTGGAAAGCAGCCTTTTCTGTTAAGATGTTGGGTTGTTTGGGGTTTTTTTTCAGTACCGCGTCGCTCTTTCTAGCGCTAAGTAGGGGAGGGAGAGCTCATTCGCAGCCATGATCAGCATCTTCTAGTTGCCGCACAAGCTTCCCTCGTTGCTAACAGTAAAAAAAAAATTACCCTAAAAAAAAGGCCAAGGTTTTAAAAGTGTGTCATTCAGCACGCTTGAGAGCATTGCTCTGGGGCTGGTCTGCAGCTGGGAAATATTGTGGGCTCTTTTAGGGGCAGAAACGAGGGATGGTCCAGCCCCAGAGACAGCGATCATCCCTCTCTGCCCCTCCTAAATCGCCTGCGCCCCCCTGAAGCCTTTGCTCCTTGCTGAGATCAAGCTGGCAAAAAGCAAACTGCTGACCCCGGGCTGGCACTGATGTGGCCCCAGCTTGGCCACTTGAGCCACCAGCAGCTGTGGCGCGATCTAAAAATTAGGCTTAAAAAAAGGAAAAAAAAGCAAAAAAATGTGCATTTCTGCCATTAATACCCTAATTGCTCATGGTCCTAGAGGGGATGTAGAGGTCCCCCAGGATTTCTGTGTGCTGTCGGGCAGCACCGCAGCCTCCGCCTGGGGCAACGTGCTTTTGGGGAGAATGAAACCCCTTTCTGCTACAAGCACCAACAACCCGAAGTGCCCGACGGCCGCGGAGCTGCAGCCGGGGACCAGGTTTGCCGGGAGGTGCATGAAGGCGGCTGCCCTGGCCGGGATGGAGCCGCGCCAGCTCGCCCCCACCCAAACCCATCCCCCTGCCCTTCGACGGCCGAGATGCCAACGGCCTCTGCCTTAACAGCCCTGAGAAAGCCAAACCAGAAAGCCTCGGAACAGGGACAATAGCGCAATGACAGATGAGTTTTGCATATCCGGGTGTTGCCGCTCTTTGAACCTTCCCGTAGAAGCTCTTTGGAACAGCAACAGCCCAAAGCGCTCGACGTTCCCCGTCAGCTTTCAAAGCCGCAAACTCCCCGTCCGCAAGTGAAATCGGCTCAGTTCCCACCGCCACGGCGTCAGGATAGCAAGAGGACGATGGACGATATACCTTTACAAGCGGCTTTTTAGTGAGACAACAACGATTCACACTAGTAGAGTAGCAGAGATTTATTTTTTTGGTACCCGACCATGCCTAAAAATTTAGATGCCGTTAAGTCTATGGGAGAAAGCGTAGAAATAAATGAGATTTCCAAGAGAGGAAACACCTCAACCGCTGTTTCTCAGCTGGTGGAAATCAGCATAGCTCCGCGGGGACACATTTAATCTTCTGAAACAAAAGTACACGGAGGTTTCTTCCCCCTGAACTTCCAGAAATGTTTCTGTGGTGCCTGTTCTTTCTGAAAGAGACTTCAAAAAAATCACAGTGGTCCGATTCCCTCCGGCGGCAGGGAAATGCAGACAACTAGATAGTGTTAAGAAACTGCTTAGATCTGTCCCTCTTAACCAGATTAATTGCCAACTGATCTTTTGCCTTGCCCCTAGGTCCAGATCTCGCAAGCCAACAGGAGTAGCAAAGGCAAAGCTGCTGGGGGTGCCTGGATGGGGGAAAACTCAGGGGAAGGGAGGGCAGGGAGGGGAGAACACGCAAACCGAAACCCTTTGGGGCAGATATTCAGTTGCTCCTTGCTATCGAAGCAGCTTGCTCAATTTGGAGGACAAGCAGTCGCTTTCTATTTGTCTGAAAGTAACCCCTAATATCTTGAGATATTTTTTTTTCTTCCAGCTCCTGCTCTCGGATGCTGCGTATCCCCCATCCCGTCCCCTCGCAGCCGGTGCGCGGGCCAGAAGGCCATCTCCCCTGCACTGTTGCAATGTGTTTCAAACCCAGCCCCGCTCCTTATCCACTTTGCACTTTGCTTATCCCCTGCTTGGAGCAACAATAAAAAAAAAAAAAAGCCCTTACGGCCTCGAAGCCAAGCCCCCCCCCCACCCCAGAGCACGCATCCCTCCTGACGGCATCGCCAGGGGGAGAAAGCCCTGCCAAAATCCCATGGGCTCAGCTGGACCCTTGGGATGCTGCTTAAATCAGTGCAGAGCCACTACATTTGCATTAAATACACTGGATGAGCAGCTCTGGCCATCCCGGAGCTGCCCTGGATAGGGATCACGGTGCATCCTCGGCACAGGCAGCAGAAGAGCAGCAGGGTCGGGCATGTTATGCTGGGAAGGGCTGAATTGGGATGAGAAAATGAGACATAAACTGAACTTCCCGGACATTTCTTTGGGAAAACGTGTCGTAGCCACTTCTTCTTCCCCACTCATGGTTTACAAATGGTAAAACATCCCTGTTGCTTCAACACCTCATTCTTAACTTTGCTGGTATAAAGCAAGGCCGGTGCAAATAGTTGCTATTTTTGTACATATTTTTTGATACTATTTTATCTGATGTGCATTGTCTTTTGGAATAAAGAGCGCAGAGTCTTTATTAAAAACAAGCTGCCTCCGCGGGTTTGTTGCCCTGGGTTCGGGTTGTTCTTTTAATCCCTGTTTCTGCCACGAAACGACTGCGGCTGTCCCACCAGCACTGGCTTCTCACACAAACACCATTGCAGAACACAGCACTCGGGTGAGTTTTGGGCAAGGAATCATCCCAAGCACCAGTTCACAAGGTTTTGCAGGTGGTAAATCACTGCTCACCACTGCTTGAAGGTGCTCAGCCCCAAATGCTGCTTCGTGGCTCATCCGGCAGGTACAGAGTACCGCCGAGCATCCCCTAATCCCATTTATTATCCGATGAGCATGGAACAGGTGACTATTTCCCAAAAGTAAGAGCTTATGTCGTGCAGCACTTTCTGTATCACCCCCAAATTACCCATAACGCCCCAATTTAAGCACAATCCCAGTGGCCTCCCAGGTTTTGCACTACAAGCACTGGTCCCAGGTTTTATTTCTGCCCCTGCCTTCCAGTCCTGCAACCGCCTCAGCGCGATCAGGGGCAGCACTGGGCTCCGTAGGAAGCCCATAAGAAGAAAAATTAATCCTGGGAGCAGTCAGCGTGGATGTTTCCCCACCGTACGGAGGCGGAGAGGGATCGACCTTGGGTCCCAGCCGGCCCCTGTGCAATCTCCCTCCCCTCTGCTGTTGGCAGCAGCAACTTTTCCCGAATGGAAAGCGGACTGCAGTAACTACCATTACTCCCAGCTTAATCTTGGATCCTAGTAGCTTTAAAAGAACAAAAAAAAAAAGCCAAAGCAGGCATCAAGATGGCAAAATGAGATCTCAGGGGAGCCCCTATTGCCTTAGGAGGCCGATGCTGGATCTTCAGCAGCCAAACCCTCAGGCAGATGGAGCTCACCGGGGCCTTCACCCAGCAATGCCGTGGAAGGGAACAACAGCTCCCGTAGGTGGGTCACCGTTTGTCAGGGGCAGTGACAAGCAGTGGTCACCTACAGCCAGGGCTGGAGGCCGGGTCTCCTGCCCTTGCACTAATCCTGCCCACAGCGTGGTCCTGCTTCATGGAATTATAAAATCCCAGACTGGCAGGGGGTGGAAAGGACCTCGGGAGCTCCCCCAGTGCCACCCCCCTGCCCAAGCAGGCTCACCCAGAGCAGGGGGCACAGGACAGCGGCCAGGCGGGGGTTGAAGATCTCCAGAGAAGGAGACTCCACAGCCCCCCTGGGCAGCCTGGGCCAGGGCTCGGCC
>BOSO01005895.1:10864-22836 GCA_018403395.1 Gorsachius goisagi
TCCAACCTGGCCTGGAATGTTCCCAGGGATGGGGCCTCCACCCCCTCTCTGGGCAACCCCTGCCAGGGTTTCACCACCCTCATTGTAAAGAATTTCTTCCTCAGATCCAGTCTAACATCATGCAAGCCCAGTGTTGCTAAAAAGCCATTCCATCAGCTGTGCTCCATCATCTCAAGACTTCTGCTTTTCCAGTTCAAGATGGTTTCCATATCATTTTGGGATCTGGTGGAAGGAAATGTAGGGCTTTGGAAAGGTGGCTGAGCCTTTATGGACCATGTCCTGAATCCTGCCGGTCCTTTATGGACCTGTCCTGATGGCGAATGCCGGTCTCGGGCTGGTTTCTTTCTGTTTGAAATCAGTGGCAAAGCAGCTACAGCTCTCTGTGAGCATCTCTACCCCTTCGGGGGTGTTTCATTTAGGATGGTTTCGTTTCTTACCTCTGGAATCTGTTCCCCCAGCAATCCGTCCGTCAGTTCCCAGCAGGACCCAGGGGTGTCTAAATTGGTACCTGGGTAGGCTTAAAAGCGCTGAGCCCTCTTCTCACGGTGAACCTCTGCCTGGGCTGCGAGAAAGCGGCCAATTAACCGTGGGTGCTCCAGACACAAGTTGCTGGATAACTTGTACTTACAAATAGCAAGGACGTGAGTTTGTTCAAGCACGTTTTATGCTACTTGTTGCCTTGAAGCTGTAGCCGCCGCCGCTTGCTTCTGTTTGTGCAGCTTCAACCGCAGCAGAGCCGGCTGGCGCTTCCAGGCCGGAATGCTGAAGACTGCGGTGCCGTAATGGCATTAAACTGTCTTCAGGAGTGACTCACAGACACATAAAAACCAAAATCACAAAGGGAACGATGATGGAAGGATGCTGTCGGTAGTAGAAGCTGTTGGGGAACTCAGGGTGCTGTGCAGGATGTCCAGTTAAAAAAAGGCAAATTAAACATATAAACCACTTTCACGCACCCTGCATTCACAAATGCCCCCAAAACATCTGTGGTTGTTTTGAGAAGGAATGTGAAGGCCAAGAAAGCCTCCTCGTGGTGACAAACTGCGTAGAGAGGAGCCATTTGGCTGGGAGGGGACTGGGGAGAGCGCTGGGTGGTCCGAATGGATTGGGAGGTGGAGAATTATTTTATGTTTCAATGTCTTTCTCTAAAATAAATGTAAATTTTACTTAAAAAAAAAGTTGAAAAGCGAAAAAAAGGATTGATTTTAGTATTTGTAATTTGTTGGTTCCTCTGCCTCTGCTCTGGCCGCTGCTGAGACCCGGTCGGGGCTTGCAGGGGGCGGGCGCAGTCTGCCCCAGCACAGCCCCGCTCGCGCTCACGTCACCTCTTCATGGCAGCACCGCGGGAACAGGACCTTGGTCGTAGATACACAAACGTGAGTGAGGTCACGGTAATTGGTAGTTGTTGTTGTTGGGTCACTGACATCCCAGGTCTGATCAAACAGCTGTATTGGAAAAAAAAAAAAAAAAAAAAAATTGAAAATAGGTGTGAAAAAATGAGGAAGGACGAAAACAATCACATTCCAAACCAAAATGGTACCAGCAAAAAGCGCGTTTCTGAATCACGCCGAAAGCGAGCCGGGAGTACCCGCTCCGTGCCCACCCTCTGCCCACCCCCCGTCACCAGGGGCACCCAACGCTGCCCGGCTCCGCTCCGTCCTGGAGGGTGGCAGTCAGTGGCACCTAAGGGTTCCAGGGCTCTACAAAAAGGGATGTTACGAGCGGACCAGCAGCAGAGCAGCAGCAGCCTGGTCTGGCCCTGGATCTGTGGGTCCCTTGGGGGTTTAGAGACGGGCGCTTGTGGTCAGGGCTGCTGACAGGGAAGAAAAAGGGGAAAATAAAAACGCGTGTAGGGAAGTATCGTGTGAAGAGCATTCCACGGCTCTTAGTGTCCTGAGGATAAAGTTAGGGGAATTCAAAGAAACAAAACCTCGTGGCTGGCTATGACAAATTATAGCATTGGTGCATTATATTTAATGTATTTTAATTGACTCTGGTTTTGTCCCCCGTCGGTTTTATAGTGCTGTCATCTGGAAGACAAAATAGAGAGCTATGCTTTCCCAGCAGAGCTGTGCTTGGATCTGTACTGGTTGGATTTAGAAGACCAGGCTTTGTGTGAGCTGGATAATTACCCTGTAAATGAACCAGAGCAAATGTAGGTTCATGAAGTGTCTCCTAATGTGAGTAAAATATTGACTAGCTACCAATTATGTTAGCGTGAGGCTGGATCGTGTGGAAAAAGAGCATGCGAAGATGTAGTTCGCCTGTATCATGGGACATATGTACACAGGGATCAACTTGATACCCCAAAAATTAGTTCCACCACGTGGAATAAGTTCTTGACTCCGAGGCGGATACTTGGCACGGGGCAGATCCTCTGCTGCTTCAGCCGGGGAAGTGGCTGGTAATTAGAGGCTCATCTTCTGTGAATCAGCCACAGAAGAAAATGAGGGCACATTTTTTTGAATGGGCTTGATGAAAACAGAGGGGTGTTGGGATTAGAGACTCTTGGTTTCTTCTCGGGGTTTGGAGAGGAGTGCGATTCGTCGCAGCTCCTTCTGAGCCGCCGCTGTCGGTGCGCCCTGCTCGGTCCTCTTCCCGCCTGCTCGGTTCAACTGGGGGGTGCTGGGGTGGGTTCTGTGCAAGATGACCCCTTTTCCCAGTTTCTCCTGCTTTCCTGCATGTGTGCAGTTACGGGAAATCCCTTGGTACGCAGAAGACCCCCTTTATCTTTGAAGCTACCCTGTTGTGTAGCACAGTTTTTATGGGAATTTCACCCGGCAAACGCGTTGCAGTCCTGGGGACTCGTGTTATGAGCAGGCAGTTGTAGCTGCTGCCCATATGTAGTAGCTCTCCCCCTCGAGTACGTTATCTTATTACCATTTATTTGAATATTTGATTTACAAAATGTTGCTGCCTGACACTCCAGCCATATCATATAAGGCACATCACAATAGATACCGAGTTTAAAGATTGTTTTAAATGGCTTTAATACAGACAGAGGTCAGAGAAGGCAAGATAACAGCGAAAGAGGCTATGTCAAAAAGTAATTAGAGCAGGACAAATGGATTGTGCAGGCATGTCGAAGGCTGTTATTTCTGTAGGCAGTGAGTAGGAAAGGTGTTAATGTAATGTGACAGATCTGGAGCAGAAATGAGGGTGCAGGGAAAACAAATAGGAGCTGACCAATGGAATGGTTTAAATTATCAGGTTTGCTTTAACATAATTTGATTACACATGAAAGAAATGTTTAGTGTAGTTTCTTTGAAAATCTAATTGTCTTAAATACGGGGCGTTCGATTCAGTCCTTACACCCGAAGAAGCCATCCCCACGCTGCTATCTGTCAGTAATAAGCATGTGAAGGGTTTGCCCTGCGTAGCTGCACAAAGGGATGGCGAGGAGGGTGGGAGGCTTTTCCCTTAGTGTTAGTCCAGTAAAATTGGCTGTTATCTGCAGTCACGTACGTCTTAATTTGGGACCTCGTGCTCGCTGGGGGGGGTGGTATTTGGGGCCTAGGAGCTGCTGGTTTAGATTACGTGAAAATTGAGAATCTAATTTATCAGAAGGAAAGGACTAGGATCAGATGGGCGGTAACAAGTTACTTTTTCAGGACCCGGGTCTTGCCCTGTTCAAAAATGAGAGCAGTGTTAGGAGGAGGGGGGTAGCAGTGCAGAAGTGCCCTGGATTTCCAGACTGCTCCAAAGGACTGGACAGAATGAAAAGATTTCATTTCCCAAGCACTGTCCCGCTCTGTGGCGTCCTGCTGAAATCACGCTGCCTGCTGTCCTCGTAAGCCTTCGCCTTCGCAGGCAGAACAACCCGTGTCGTTTATGGGAACATTTTCCTAACATCTGCAACAGCAGAAACTTAAAACGAGGAACTCGTCTTTCTTCAGGAGCCACCAAGGAAGCTTTGAGCTGGATGCTTTTGAGACCTTATGGGTAGACAACGACCGGGGATGCGGGGCTCCTGGAAAACGGTGCTCGCAGGCGGCTAGGCTTGGTGCTGACCCCTCAGCCTCGTGAAACCGCGCCGGGTAAATCACCGAGCCGCCTCCGCCACATGGGCTCGCCCTCCTTACTCCTTTGAGTCCCTCTGGAAAGGAAAGTGCATTTACACAAGGGTTTTTTGAGTATGGGAATTTTTCCTGCCCCGTTGTCCAGTGTCATCTCCTCTTTCCTTAATTGTCCTTGCTTTCCTAATAAATGTATTTTCCATGGATTTTGACATTTTGCAATCTCATTTAAACTTGACATCATCTCAAGAAGTAATTGTAGTTCATAGATGGATAAGGTGAGACACATTAAAGGTGCTAAATCATTCAGTCTTCAAGCTGAGGAGGTGTTGGCAGAGCTAAGAACAGAAGCTGGGAGTTCCGGTGATGTTCTTTTTTGCAGGGGAATATGCTGTTTTCTGAATGCACGTGTCCTCAGCTGGTTACTGGCGACCAAAAGGGAAGTCTGTGGGTACAGTCAGGGTATACCAGAGAGTTCCTCCACACTTTTATTCCCATTCTTGTAAATTCTGGAAGGACATTTCTGTTCTGCTTTTCCTTTTCTTGTAAAACAAGAAAATACTATTACAAACTTCAACAAGTTAAATGCAACATTCAGAGGGGACTGGCAAAAAAAAGGACATTTTAAATAACTGCTCCCACTAACAGAAAAGCCAATTGCAGTGAAGATGGCACGGTGCAGATTTTGCCTCTGCTGTGTGCCTGTACCAGGGGGCTGCTGTGCTCCTTGGGGTACCAGCGGTCCGGCTGTCAGCTGCTGCCCTCTCCTGTCAGCCGCCAGCCTGGGAGCTGCCGGCTCAGGCCATGGAGCTGCTGCCAGTGGTAGGAAAGCTTGGCCCCCGAAGGACGTGGTGGTGTAGAACCGCAGGTTGGAGGCGGCTGGCAGCGCACAGGGAGCGGGTCAGCATCTCTACAGGGGTGCGTGGGGTGGGGTGCGCCCGCGGGGTGCTGCCGGGCGCGGACGGGGTTTGGGATCCCAGCTCGCCCAAGTGCACAGTAACACTTCAGGGTAGCGTGTTTCTCAAACTCGCTGTAAATCCCGAGGGTCAGAAGCTGGCGACGTTTTCTCTCTTTCCATAGAATGCTTGCATTTATCTTAACTTGGAGACAGCCCCGCTGCAGGCGATGCCCGTGCCTTTCTGCTCAGCGTTGCTCTCACGTCACGCGTGCCTTCCAATTCTCCTCTCCGCCCCGGCTCCTGTGCTGTGCCACCTCCCCGTCCCCTCTGCCCCGTCCCACCGAGGCACAAGAGGCACGGAGCAGTCAGTTCACAAGCAGGATTTGTCCCTTACTCCTCATGATCTCAACCAGCGAAGCAGCAATTGCGGTCGTAATGACGTGTTCCATGCAGGTACTGAATCTGCAGCGTTAGGTCTGAAGTTTCTTCCTCTTTGTTTTTCTACCTGACCTGAAATTCAAGGAAATGTACTCTCACTGGGTTTTTTTCCTGGGGATACCAGCAGTTGTTGCTGCCTGTTTGGCAATAATGCTCAGAACGATAATAACAACAACAGTTCTAATAACAAACAGTTGGTCTGTCATTGCTATTGTTAAAAATACCGGCAACTGCAGCAGACGGTGTAGTTGGTACGACTGCAATTTATGTTAAGTCAGGCCTAAAATGATCTTTTGGCTTTTCAGTTTACCACTTAAATGCACAAAACTTTTCCTGCCTCTTCAAATCCGGGCGATGCTCCCTACCTCCTGACCTACGTGCCTCTCCTCTCTTGCTACATCCCGCTAAACATTTGCATTTTCTGCCCGGGCACAGGCCCTTTGCAGGTTTGGACAAAGAAATTTCTGCTCGTTTGTGCATGTGCTGGTGTTGACGGCTCCGTAGGTGGGATACACCAGGATGAAGCCCCATGGCTGCACCCGGTGTTTGCTCAGGGGTTCTGTGCCCGAATATTGGCCCCGTGGGAGAAAGAACCGACTGCAGAAGGACGGGAGGAGGAGGGTGCGAGGGTCGGATCCAGTCCCAGGCGTGCTGTCACCCTGGCCGCGCAGGCGCTGCGGCAAGCGGCAGGTGCCTGGGGCGCTGCGGGGCTATTGCTGGTAACGGGGACCCAGCTCTAGGACTTTTCCCCCGTTTTCTGGAATGATCTGAGGCTGTTTGACCCGTTTTGGGTTACTGGGAGTCATCCAGTAGGAAGGGGAGCGCTTTCTGGGAAGGGTTTAGAATGGAGCTCGATTGCCTGCTCATAGAAATGTAAAGCTTCTCCCTTTGCAATTCTCCTTTCTTGTACTTGCCCACTAAGGCAGTAAAGCCATATACTTCTCATGCCTACAATCCCATTTGTTTTCCTTTTTTCCTCTGAAGGCGACCTCTCTAAGGAGCCCTTAACCTCCCCCCTGCTCCTTCCTCTGTTACCCAGCGCTGGTCTCCTCTCTTTGTCACCCATCAAGCACGATGCAGTGAAAGGCTTCTTGCAAGCCCTTTGACGGGCTGGGGTGGCAAATTCGGTGGCCGAGCAGATGGAAACAAACAGAAAAAAAATGGAAATTCCATAGAGGGATTCATCTTGCACAACAACCTATTAAACTAGTCAGAAGGAGGAAAAAGCTGAATTTTACGTACACCAAGCAAGTGCCTTCACCAGAATCATCCACACCACGCTCGTGGTGCGTTTAGCGCCGGGGAACAGAGGGATTGCCCGCATCTGTTGTTAAACTGCTATCACAGGACTTCTCAGAAGTCAGGCGGATGTGTTCACTATCACTTCTTGCAGCTCCTTCCATAGCTTCTGTAAAGAATTTTATTTTAATTTTTTTATTACCGTCCCTGAAATATCTGTATGCATAGCATGAGGGGAATAGAGTTTTGGGGGAGAGTATGTGCTGAGTTTACCTGGAACCAGTTCTCTTGCTGCAGAGGCTGAAAGCGGTAACGTCCACAGTACCGAGGCTGCGTTAATCTGAGTTTATAAAATGTATTCAGCTACGTTTGCAAATCAGCTTGGTTCTGGCGCCCGGGCCCCGGGTGCTGTTCCCTGGCGGGGGCTTCTGCGTGCGCGGGGCTGTTCCTGCCGAACCGCGCCGGCTCAGGAGCATCGGCGCTGTAGAAGGGGGAAGCTGGCAGTGGCATCGTTTGTTGGTAAAGTGAAAACAGATCCCAGAGCCTGGTATTTCCTTACGCGCCATTTGTTGCTTGAAATCAAATCCACTTTAGTGTTTTAGTTTGGTCCGTGGCAAGGTCGGTTATGCGGAGGCAGGTTTTGGTTTTAGTCACCTTCAGCGCCAAGCTGTGGTCAGTTTTGTCGTCCGCAGCCCGGACTTTGTTCGTGCCACAAAGGGGCCGATGTCTCAAACTGCGTCAGCACAACAGAGCCTCGATTGTCATGAAAATGGGCAAAGCCTTGCTGGAGCCCGGAGAATTATGAAACGGTGGCTGTGGGAGGGAGGGCGAGAGCAGAGGAAGGGCTACCCCTGGCGTGGGGCCACGCGGCTCTGCCAGCCCTGCTCTGCCCAAATTTGGGGTTTTCATGGAAGTTTGTAGGGATCGGCTGTGGCAAGTGACAGCGTCTGCAGGCAGCGTCCTGGTAGATCGTCCCTGGCCCGGTCTGGCAGTGTCTGAACCATTTCAGCGCTGCCTCACAACTCCAGCTAGGCTCTGCGTTTCTGAAAAAGTCAGGGCTCTTGAGAATTCCTTCATTCTGGAGGCGCGGTCTCATGGTGCGCTCCCAGGGAGCACCCAGGGAGAGGGGGCAGCGCCTGGCGGTGCCCGCTCTGCTCCTGCCTGCGGAGCCGCTTCCCGCAGACAGCCCGGGCGAAACACCCACACTCCCAAAACCAAATAGGGAAACATTTCTTAAGCAAAAGCTCTGAGAGCGCTCCTGCATTTGTAGGCGATGCCTTTTAAAGCGTTGCAGAACCCCTGTGCATGTTTTCCTTTTCTTCTGCCGCATTTCTAACCTGTCGCCTTCTCCACACTGTCTCCTGGCTGGTTTGCCTGGCATTACAGTTTCACCGTGGACAATTTGCAGCAAAACTCCGTGGTTTTCCTGTCCTTGCTTGCAGACAAGTCACCACATTGGCAGCGGGATGAGGCGATGCTCGGCGCACCCCGGAGATCTTCCTGTGTCCTCCTCTTGCTTCCCATGCCCGTCCCTCACGGCCGTAATGTCAGGACAATAAATCTGTTGCAGGCAGGGGTGTCACTTGTCCAGTTTTTGGCAACGGTTTTGGCTTTTACTGTTATGAACTGGTGTTAATGTGAAATTTTAGCTGCCCATTACAATAGCACCAGTTTTTCTGTCTGGGGTGGGAATTGGCTGGTTCAGGCTAAATAAGAACCAGCCACTTTATTTTTTCTTTTACAGACTTGCTTTGAGGCTGTTGGGTTCAGACAACAGAATTCATCTTCGTTGTCTCTTTTCCTGCCCTCTGCCCGTTCCTAGCTTGGCCTCTCATTGTACAGAACAGTTCCAGATCTCTGCAATTATTTTCTGCCCTTAAGGATTTATTATGGGCAAACTGTGACGTGTATTTAATGTGAGTTTTCAGTAATTTGGAAGATGTGGGTTGTTTGGCCAATTCTCCTTTTCCCAGCCAGGTTTTGTCTATACTTGCCGTTGTTTCTGAATTAGCAGGGGTTATTTTTGGTGTCTCCCTGTTTTGAGTCCCAACAGCAGTTGCGCGAGCAACTTCGTCGTCGGCGTGTTATCTTGAGATTAAGTTGCTTTATTTCAGATGGCTGTGCCCACATCACACCGCAGTGTTACAAAATAAGCACTCTGCATTCTGGTCACACTTCTCCGAGGGGTGCCGGGAGCGAGCGGAGCGCTCGCATGGGATGAAGAATGCGGAGATTTGGGAGCAGGCACAATTGCAAACAGCTGTGTAAACAGCGCAGCCGGGGCACGGCTTACCTTGGCCATGCACTGCGAGGGCAGGGGAACAGCTCCTCACGTAGCCCTGCTTTGGTAACCTCCGAAGGAAAAAAAAGAGAGGTCAATCTGAAGAGCATGTCAAGAACCGGCACAGCAACCGTTCAGATTTACAGCATAAGCAAACCGGCGTGCTGGCCCAGTGCAGCACTGGTTTGCGACAGCTTGCTCCTGCGTTATGCACCTGCTCCTGCCGAAACGCTGGGCTAAAACCAGGATTATGAATAGCCAGGCTCATAGAAGGGCTGGGGTTTGGCAGGGATCTCTGAGACCATCCCATCGGAGCCCCCTGCCCAGGCAGGGCCAGCTGGAGCAGGGTGCCCAGGCTGCCAGGAGGACGCTGCTGAGCTCTGCTCTTGCGTGCACATGGGGTTGTTTGCGTTGCTGGATGTCACCAGAAAGCAATAAAATTTCAGGCTTGGGATCGAGTGAAATATGACCTCTTTTGTTGCCTCTGCGCCTTGTTTGTTTTAAGTCAGCCATTTCTCAGAGCGTGGTTGAGCCCCGCGGTCCTCGGGATGAGGAACGGAAGCGGACTGTGGCTTTTGAACGGAGTCAGCGTAGACATCTGGAGGACAGGTTGAACTGGGCATTGGTGGAAACATCTTTGGCCATTCCCTGGAATGCCTCAGTGTGGTGAGCCTTGGTTTGGGCTTGGTCAAACCTGGCTGACAGCTGGGACCTTATCGGGCATCCAGCACGAAGGACATGGGAGCTGCACAACATCCCATGCCGAGTTCATCCCAGGAGGGGGAGGAAGCAGCAGCAGAGCTTCACGAGCACACTCCCCGCTGCAGAGAAACACGTGGCTGTATCCGACGGAGAGCTCATGGTGCTGCCTGTTTTGAGGCGGGCAGCTAAATCAGTTTCGGATTTATTGTTGTGAAGGTTTTCACTGCTGCCAAGTTTAGAGGCAGAGGTGATCTGCCTCGGGGAGGATGAGCAGCGTGGACTGTTCTCTTATGTGAGAGGGAAATTGGGAAAAGACAAAACACCCAGTGTATCAGGTCGTGGTTTCCATTATAGTGCCGGGTTTTTTTGCTGGAGCTCTGGCCAGCGTGGTTTTAACTCCATTCTAGCAGTAGCGCTGCTGAAATGAGTTCCACTTAGGAGAGTGAATGCCAGCGGACTGACAAGCCGCTGTAGATCTGTTAAGTTCTGGTCATTCGATGACCTTTGCACTTCTCCGTCCCCAGCCGCCTGTGCACCACTCCTGCCCTGCTCACCGTCTCCCCGCGCACGCCGCTGTCCTTAGGCCACCGCCTGGTTTGGGTGACCTGCTCACTGCAGGGGGGTTGGACTAGATGACCTCTAGGGGTCCCTTCCAACCTGAAACCTTCTATGATTCTATGATTCTATGACCCAAACTGGGCCGCAGAGCTCGCTTATCCCTGTCAGCCTCCACCACACCACTCCTCCGGGGGGGACGCGCTGCGGGGGGTCTCGGGGAGCCCTCGTCCCCACTGATGGCGCGCCTACTTCTATTTCCTGATCGGTTGCTGGTTTTCAGGCAGTGGTTTGGGTTTTTTTTCCCCTGCTCCATCCCAATTTTAAAATGCTACTGTGGCACTTCCAAAGCTGACCGCAGGATGTACCTGCAGGCAGACGCAGAACCCCCATTTCCCAGCGCGGCGCAGCAGGTATATTTTTTCCTGGAGCCAGGTTTGTTTTCCGTGTTAGTCTGGGTACTGATCTTCAAGTCAGCTTTTCTGAGGCTGATGACAAAACCACAAACCGGTGCCGAAACCACTTTTCGAAACCACGCCTGTGCTAGGCAGCCTCAGAGGACAGATGATGAATTATGCAGCAGTTTCTTCAGCTTTCCTCCAGAGAGCCGGTGTTGGGCATGGCCGAGGGGGATGCTGGAACAGGTTGTGCCTCTGCTTGCCGGGCAGCTACCGCGTTTCTGTAAGGGAAGGCCATGGAAGGGAGCGTGAGCTCGTGCCGTGCTGACCGTTCACCCGTCGGGAATCCCGGTGCTGCCGCAGACCAAGGCGTGCGTTCCTCTGGTGAGGACGGTGGTGAAGCGAGCGTCCCGTCCCCGTAGGCCGCCTTGTGCAGATCCCCTCAAGCAGGACCCCTGGTAGCGACCACCACAGCAGCGCGTGAGTTCCCAGTCCGGTGGGAACTGGGAGCCCCAGTCCGCGCTGGCGGCGGGCCGCATGTGGGCCGGGACAGGCTGGCGGGGAGCGCGGTGCCTTCCCTCGCCCCCGCTCCGCCACAAGGCAAGGCCTCGCCATCCCGAGTCCGCGTCCCAGCGGCGATTAACGCGGAAAGGGAGGGTTTGGCCAGTCCTTGTTCCCAGTTTGAGGAATTAATTTTCACACGAGCGCTCAGGCCGGTTCGCCCCCTCAGCAGCCGGCTCTGGGCCGCACTAGGCCGCCGCTGGGGAATCCGCGCCAGGTCGCGGCCGCGCTCTGGACGCCCGGGGGTCGGGGGCGGCCGCCCTGGTGCTGCGTCCCGCGGCCTCCTGGGGCCCGGCCTTTGGCGGGGAGCCCGGGCCCGGCGGCCGCTGCTCGCCCCCCCCCCCCGCCCCCCGCGGCGGGGCCGGGCCGGGCCCTGGGCCGGGGCCGGGGCGGTGCGGGGCGGCCCGGCGGAGGCGGCGCTGACATCACGGCTCGTTAGCATAGGCCGGCCCGCGGTCGGCGGCGATGGCCGAGCCGGGCTGCCCGCCCGCCCGCGCCGCTGCCCCGCTCCCCGCCGTGCCGCCGCCATGAGGCGGCCCTAGGAGCGCGGCGCCGGGGGGATGAAGCGGGACTCGACCTGCATGGAAGGTGAGCGGCGCCGCGGGGCCTTTGTTCGGGCGGCGGCCGCCGGGAGGGTGCGCGGCCCCGGGGAGGCCGCCTCCGCCCCCCGCAGCCGGGCCGGGGCCGGGGCCGGGGCCGGGGCCGCGGCTGGGCTGGGGCCGGGGCCGGGGCCGGGGCCGCCCCATTGCGGCTCCCAGGGCGAGCGGCGCGGGCCGGGACCCGCAACGGGGCTGCCGCAGCGCAACAGCCGCGAAGGGCTTTTTCCTTTTTCCTTTTTCTTTTTTTCTTTTTTTCCTTTTTCTTTTTTTCCTTTTTCTTTTTTT
>BOSO01005895.1:22966-66523 GCA_018403395.1 Gorsachius goisagi
TCCTTTTTCTTTTTTTCCTTTTTCTTTTTTTCCTTTTTCCTTTTTCCTTTTTCCGTTTTTTTAAGGCAGCTCCGCGCTGCGGTGTGCTGGCCGGGCACGACAGGCTTCAGCTGCGCACCAGAGCCTGCAGTTTAAAAAAAAAAAAAAAAAAGGTGGGGGGATTAGTTTGGTTTGTGGCTTAATTTGTTTATATTTTAAACTTCCTAATCCCCTTGACCATCTGGAAGAGCTTTTTTTAGTATTGTTAATTATTGATAGTATCGGGGTCATGTAGGCACTTGATAACGTAGCTCTGTCCCTCCTGGGACTAATACCGGTTCACAGACATTGTACAGCTTTTTTTTTTCCCCCTATAATTGAAGGCAGTGGCAAAGCTCTTCTGCAGAAGAAGGATGATATATTTAAGGGAAGCACGTTGCGCGTTTGAGTAACGCACGTTTTGAAAAGTCATTATTTTTAGTTGTGCCTAGGCCCTGCCTCCTTGTAGGCAGGGACTGCTGGGTTCTGTTGTTGTTGTTGTCTTAATCTTAGATTTTCTTAATTCTGCATCATTCTCAGTCCTTGCACATCTAGATAACTTGATCAGGTCCAAGAGAATTATTTTTGAGCAGGCAAGTCAGGTTTTAATCTTGTTGCTTTGTAATGTATCAGTTTTAAAGAGTAGAGTCTAAACCAGATTTTAATTCGGAGCGTGCGACCGCGCTGGAGGAGGGCAGGGGGCCATGGAATAAGCTTTGTTTTTCTTAAGTTGGATCAGAGCAAGTTGATGACTTGGGAAAGCGCCGGTTAAACTCGGAGTCGATCTGCAAGCTGTGCGAAGGTGGGTAGCGCGATGGAGGCCCTTTACAGCGGCTGCAAACTGCCGTTTCGGCTATAACGGGGGCACATTTTGGTGCAGTGGGCTTTTGTTCCAAACTCTTTGTGCAACAACTGGCCGGAGTGAAGGATCAGGCCCTGTCGCCCGTCCTCCCTGCGCCGCACAATGGAGCGGGGCGACCGTCTCCCAGTGGCCCTCGTCCCTTGGCCAGCTCCTGCCTGCGCTTGGCAGGGTCCTGGGGGACGTGGGTGCTGCGGGGCGCGGGGCTGGGTGTTGGGGTGAGGAGGAGAGGCAGGGCTGGGGGCAGAGGGGCTGTTGCCTCTCCATGAGAAGTTGCATTTTGCAGATGAGTTTTTGATATGCAAATAGTGATCGGTCCCAGCCTGCGGAAGGAAGGGTGATGGGTTTCATCAGCTGCACGCTCTTGATTTATACCTACGTGAAAAAGAGCAACTGATGATTTCTGTTTTTTTATGAGGGTTTTCTTTTGACTGAACTCTTCTTCGACAGAAACTAAATCAGTGTGGAATAAGACTGCGTTTTGGATTTAATTACTGGAAGGGAGAGCAAAGCTGAGATGCGCTAGCCGTTTCTCTGTTGGAGGGTTTCTCCTCTTTTCTTTTCAATACTCGGTCGGTGCTTCGTTGCTTTTAAAAAAGCAACCGTGCTCTCTATGTCTCTGTAAGTAGAACATCTTACGGTACGGAGAATAAGGTTGCAGGCAGCCTCTTTCTTTCCCCTTCTTTTTTTTTTTTAAAGGACTCGAGGAGGCTTGTCCATTTAAATTAACCTTTATCCCAGCTGGGCACACAAATGTTTTTGTTTTAGTTCACAGAGGGTTAATTCCATTCAGGCTCTCACCATGGCTGGCCTGATGCAGGGCAGCACAATCTGCTCTTTGAGCCCAGCCTGGCCAGGCAGGACCCCGGTGCCTTTGCCCTCATCCAGCGTGGGGCTGGGACCCCCATCTGCGGGGCCTGTGGGGCAGCGGGACGCCCCGGGCCATTGTGCGCCTGCGATGGGCTCAGCCGCCGAGGTGGCTGCTTGTCCCGGAGAGGGGCCACCGAACAGGACATTTAATCCCTGTGTTCATCGATTATAAGTTAAAGAAAAGCCCCTTAAGCAAACGCGCCTGGTTTTGGGAGTGGGCTTGCTTGGACAACGCTGCGCTCTGCGCTGAGGGGGGAATCGCCCCAGTTCTCGGTACTGAACGTAACAAGATGTTTTTCTTGAAACTAAAAAATTGACTATGAAAAAACTGCTCGGAAAGGTAAGGGGGGAAAAAAGAAACCTTTTAAGATGTTTGTTTGTGTTTGAGGCATCATCAGAGGCGAGCGAGATTTTGTTAGGGTTTAAGTCACACATGTGTGAGATCTCCCGCTCCCCCTCCCCAAGCGGCTGGCATTTAGCGGCTCGAGATTTAAACCCAGCGAAAGGGTGCTGGGGGTGTGTGTGATAGGGTGAGTTAATCACGAAGCAAATGAATGATACGTTAAGTTGAAAAGATGTTAGATATATGAACGAATTGCGGTGCCGAGTGTAATCTTTTTTCAGCTGTAAGAGATTTTCTTAGCTGTAAATCACGTTCTGTTGCTTAAAGGGGAAGTTTTGCAAACTGCACCTCTCTGCATCCTCCCTCACGCTTTTCAGCAGGACCGAATCCCAGCACCGTCTGCTTCGGGGGTTTGGGTGAGGGTTTGAGCCTTTGCTTTTGGCTTCGCACTAGGAAATTTATTTCTGCTTCATTATACAGCACCGCCGTTACAAGTCACTGCATGGGCGCTCGGCCTCATGTCCAGGGTAGATCTCTCACAGGGAGCTATAGGTGCTGTATGGTTTTAAACTGCGTCTGCCAGGGTGGGTGGGATCCTTCTCGCAGCTACGGGGAACTGCCGAGATGAAGCCGGAATCTGGTCCCCTCCAGGAATGCGGCCGTGCCGCCCGCCTGCTCTCCCAACGCCGAAGATGCCGAAGGCTCTTCCCCGTGGCCTGCGCCGGCTGGTTGTCCGCAGGAGTGATACAGGTGGGAGCGGTGGTGGAGGCTTGCTGAAGGCTGGACGCATCTCCTGATGTTTGCATTTATTTGCTGTGTATTTTACACGCTCATTCCTGCGCTTCAGTGTTTTCTGCATGTGTCTTGCCCGTGTGCTTCAGCAGGATTCAAAGGTGTTTCCTTTTGGAAATTCCTAAGAATTTTCTTTTAAAAATTACTGAGACTACTCATTTCGCTGAGTGGAAAAGCAAGTTGTTTTTTTTAAAAAAAGTGCATTGCTTCTCCCCTTTCCCTTATAAAACAGAGACAAGTAGAGATTTCTTCTCTTTCTCACACCGTCTTCTGTGACTCTTGGGTAACATCATAATATTCTTGGAGAATTTACATTGTATTAAAATGTGGTATGAAACCTACCATGACCTTTGAAAACAATGTGTCCTTTAATGTGGCTTTGGGGAGGGGTTAGCGAGGGAGTAGCCATAAAAATCTTCAGGGTTCAAGATGAGGTTGAGATTTTTGTAAAGTGCTTTTGTCGTAGCAGCAACTGTTTGATTTAGTGGCCCCTGCTACAATGGGTTGCAAGAACAAAGCCAGAATATCCCGTGTATGAGTTCGTTAAATGTAAGACCCATCAGGAAAATTGGGGGGGTTCCTCTGCCCTCCCTCTCTGAAATCAAACATGTGCAAGGTAGTTGGAAAAAAAAATTCTTTATCGATTGCTTTGTTTCTTAACCTACGCTGTCTTGTATGGCTTTTGAAACCAGAGGAGCCGGTGAGACGAGAGTAACAGAGCCAGGGAGGAGAGAGGGCTGCTTGCTCTGAAACTATTACACTTACTGTGTGTTTGATATTGTAGGGAAATTTCAAGGTTAAGGGAGTTCAGTGTGAAACTGCTTTAAATTTGCCTGTGCTTTGCTATTTCTGTAAAGTTCGCTGCGATTCTGCCCTGGCCGTCCCAGCGTTCGCCTACACAAGGCGCTTGCATTAAGTAGGGTGAAAAATAGCAAAGGTCAGGAGCTGGCAAACCCGTGGGCCGCCGAGGGAGCGTCTTGGGCCTGGTCACGGTTCCTACAGGATTCTTTTTAAACCTCTGAAACTCTTAAGGCTTTCTATAGGTAATTATTTTTTATCCAGCAGTTTTGTTTGAGCCGCAGTTTACAGGGCGTACGGGCACTTCTCTGGTCCGGGGAGGTCTGTGTCTTTGTTCGTGGTGTGTGCTGCTCTTCTACGGTGAATTTTAATCTTGGAAGTGCACCCAATTAACAGTTTCTGCGGGGAGGCCTGTGCAGTTATTGTGGCGACGGCGCCATTCACACCACCTCGCCGTCACCCTGCTAGCGGGGAGATGGGGACGGCGAGGGAAGGATTCTGATTCCTTCTTGCTTTAATCGCCCAGGCTTCCCATGTTCACCAGGCGACGGCCCTATTCTTCCCGCAACAAAAAAGCTGTGCCTGGAAATGAGCCCTCATTTACGTCCTCGGCCATCGGCGTGCTCCGGTGAGGAGGGAGCCCCGGGATGGCCACGGGACGCTGCGGGCTGGGGCGTCGCGCCGTGATGCTGCAGCAACCCACGGCGTCCTCGCCTGCCGTTTGCCATGTGCGTAAGCCGGTAGCTTTGTGGCTCCCTGATTCCGCCCCAGCCTGCCCGGCCATGGCACGGCATGCCCAGCGGCCAGCGCGGCCGTTGCTGCTGACCCCGGGATCCCCCAGCGCCTGCGATTTATGGCACCGCTGGTGGGAGCAGGGGGAGGGCCGGGAGTTAAGCTGAGGCTGAGCTAAGCCCTGCAGATAGAGGACTCTTCTGTCCTAGGCTAATCCCCCGGCCCCCTCCCAGCGTTTATCAGATAGCTGAAGGTGGAGATTATGCAACGGGTGACTACAAAGTCATGTTTAGCTGCCTCCCTTCAGCGAGATGCTCAGATAGCCCCAGCCCTGATCTGCACCAGCATTCCTCCGCAGTCTTCATTAAGCGCATACCTGAGGTCGTCTGTCCTGTAAAACGGGGAATGTTTTACTGTGGTGATGACACCGTGAACGTTTCTTCAGTTAAAGTTTGCGTTTTCTCCATTCATCCCTTTATTTTAAGGTTTTATAACAGTTGCAGTGAAAATTGCAGAAAAGTGCAAATTTGCATGCTGTGCATTAGCAACCCATTCAAAGATTAATACAGACTGGTTGTGGTTTCTGCTGGGTTTAAGCTGTGGAGAAAGCTGCTTGTGAATAAGAGCAGCTGGTTTAGATTTTTACTTGGCTTGTGTAACTGAAAACTGGTTTCATTTGTGATCCTAATACATTTGGCTCACTCGTTTCTGTTGCGTTCACATGTTCTCCAGTAGTAAGCAGCTAGATGCTGGTTTGTCAGGTCGCTTAGGCTTTATCGAGGTTGGAGAGGACTTCACTGTGACTTCTACCTCCTGCCACTCCAAAAATCCAGTAGATAAAAGTACCTTTGTCTCGGAAAACTCCCTGGTCAAATCTAAATGAGGAGAGCCAGGCTCGGTGGTGTCATGCTGAAGGGAGTTTGAACCAGCTCATCTTCACAAGAAGGTGCCGTCCTAAGGTTGGGGTTCCTCAAGGTCTGCATCATTTCACGGGGTGCAGCGGGGTGTGGGGAGCACAGCAGGCACAGTGCGGGTTTGTTTAGTTGTGTCTGCCCAGTCTGAGCGTTCCCGTGAGCTCAGCCCCTGCCTGCTCCTGGCTTCTTCCTCCCTTCCTGCTCTGGCTGTGCCGTCTCTTACACTAACCCCATCAGATAGTTTCTCTGTTTTGCACGTGTGCTCTCCTTTTCCTTCTTGCTCTTCAAGGTTTTTCTGTTCTTTCTGTCCCTTGTACCGTCTCCTTGTTTTTCTGACCTGGTCTGTCTGTCTGTCTCCCTTCCCTTACTCTCCCCACCTCTTCTTATTCATCTTAACCACTTTCCTTTGCCCATTGAGACCCGTCATCTCCAAGACCATACGACCCGCTGCCACCCACACCAGAGCATCTCTGTAATTCCCTCGTCACCTGGACACGTGGCCGCTCGGGTGCTGTCTGGACGGAGCCTTTGTCCCTGCTGAGGTGTAAGGGTGCCGTGTGGGTGTAAGGGTGCCATGTGGGTCACTCTCTTCTACTCCTTTCACCTGGATGTACCTAAAGGAGCACTGGCCCTCGAGTGCCTTCGCTCTGCAGCTCGTGGCCATCCTGGGGGAAGAGGAAAGCAGCTCTGGCTGCTCTCCTCCCCGGCTCTGCTGGTGAGGTCCAAAACGCTGCATGGTCTGGGCTGTCCCACCTTCCCCTTCCCAAGGGGCAACCTTGATGGCTTTATGGTGTCTCTGCCACATACTCCTGGCTTGCCCGTTAATCTGATTGTGGCTATTGTATGAGGTCCTGTAGTGGAGAAGTTTCTCCTCTGCATTTTGAGCAGTCGGGCTGTAGAGGAATAACGTCCTATGCAGCACAGCCTGCATCCGCACGGCAGGTCCTGGGAAGCGTATGCACTTCTTGTGTCTCCTAAGCAGCTTGCCTTTAACTAAATGTGACTAAATGTATGTATCACACAAACTCCAGAGGGAAAGGACTGACACGCTGAAGTTAAACTCTGGGCACCTGAGGCTCGCGGGGAGAACCACGTGCAGTATCTGTCCCCAGGGAGCTGCAGAGAACTGTTGCCACCTCCCGGGCCCTGCTTTAGCTGTGGGTATTTCTGCCTGTTGGAGATTGCACGGTCGTGCATTCGAGGCAAGAAATACCGGAAATAATCTGGTTTAACCAGCATCCATAGGAAATGTGCGACTGAGTGAAAGGCAGACGTGTGGTTCCTCAATTCCCATAGCTCCAAACCAAAGCAACGTTTGTTCTGTTCCTCTGTGCCCCCGCCTTGCTCGGCCAGGGTGATCCAGTCATCTGGGTAGTGATTACTTGACATTTGGGAAAGCAACCCCATGAAGTATCCTGCAGATCTGTGTGTACCCTGGAACACCCTTGCACAGTGCCCATCTTTGAAGTGCAGCTCTGTTTGCAATTATCGGGATATGAATGGGTTAAAACACTGGGGTGGGGGAAGGCAGATTGGCCTGGCATGCGAGGGGTTAAGCTGTTTGGCTGTGCTAAACATCTGCTGGGGAAAAGCTCCTGGTGCAGCTTGCTGGTGTTATTTTAAGTGCAGCTGACTGTTAATGTGAAGCAGGGTTTAGGCCTCCCAATGCAGATGCTAACGAGGATCCCTCTGGGTTAGCTACCTGGGTCTCTTCAGCCCTCATTTACTTTTTCCTTTCCTTTTGACATCGGTGTCTATGGAGATCACTGCCTGCTTGCTGGTTCTCGCTGAGCTGTGCGGCGTCCCTGCTCTGTCTCAGAGGCAATGTTAGAGTCTTAAGATACTGAATTTAACGTGACCACTCCTGTTGCTGGGAGTCCTGCAATTTACACTTAGCCATCTTCCAAAGATTTGGAGAAGGAACAGTAAAATCACGTCATTGTGGCTTAACCATACCATCATTTCTGTAATAACGAACAAAGTCATTCAGTTGCGTTCTGGGCAGTGATTTGTGCCATGAGACTTTGGCTGGCGTGGCTGGAGCTGCTGGAGGAAGCGAGGAGATGGCCGGGTCCCTCTGCTTGCCCCTGGGAGCACGCAAGGTGTGTCGGTATTTCACGTTCATTGGTGTCCACCCGACACCATTTCTCTATTTGCACACCCTGGTCTGTGCAGCTGATGCAGGGCACTTCAGACCCTTTTTCCCCTCAGGGTTTCCATTCCTCTCTGCTAACAACAGCCTGAAGTTTGATGGAGGCTGCCGGGAAGAGCCACGCTCTTGCCCTTGCTCCAAGAGTCCTGTCCTGGCACTGGGAAAGTGAAGGATGGAGCCCGCCCTTGGAGCCGCGCGCCGCTGCTCTCCAGCGCTGTGCGATGGAGCTGTGCGAGCCCGATGGCCGGCTGCCTCTTTGCCAAACTGACTGTGCAGAAACACAAGGGTTTTCTTACTGCGTGCCCACAGCGGGTGCTGGCACCACTGGGCACCGAGAGGAGCATTCAGAGAAAAAACTGAAAATTTGGAATAAAATAAACTTCTGGGGTAGAACAGCATGCTTGTGCCACGCTGATGAGAAAACATCATCTGTTTCTTTGCTCTCATCTCTGTTCTTTGTTAGGGAAATACATAAGGTAGTGCCAGCGAAGCCGCTCAGGGACTTGTTTTGTCCCCGGGTGATGGGTTTGACCTCCTGCGAGACCCTGTTCGGTGGCAGAGGTGCTGCATCGATGTGGCCTCTTACGGCTGTAACGTGTGCTCCTCACCATCTAAACGGCACTTTGTTTCCCAAGCCACTTTAATTTCTGATAAATTGTGTGGCTAAGGGCATTTATGAGAGGCTGTTTTTTTAAACAAACTTGAGCTTTACTTTTCTTCATTCTTGCCACTGTTGAGAATTTTTGGACTTAATATCCTGTGAATATGTTGAATTGAAATTATTTCATTGGCGCTTGAGGAACTGGAGTTGTCGAGGCCTGTGAAGCTGCAGAGCTGGAGGCGTGCTGGAGGCACACCTCGCTGCGCTGACCCAGCAAAGGCGTCGAGGAGCCTCACAGCAGCGGCGCCTCCGGCCGGGCTGTGCCAGGCTGCCGAGCCCGGCGTTTCTGGGTGAGCGCCTGCGCCGCGCTCTGCTTTGCAGACGTCTGTCCGGGCAGGCCACGGGGTGCCGAGACTTTTCCAGTTCCCTTGGGAGAGCTTCTGATCGCTGGGAGAAGCTGTTTTGCTCACCACAAAGCCTTTGGTCTTCTCTTCCAGATGAGCGGGTGGATCAGCGAACCTGCCTGATCTGCGGGGACAGAGCTACGGGGCTGCACTATGGGATCATCTCCTGCGAGGGCTGCAAGGGGTTCTTCAAAAGGAGCATCTGCAACAAGCGGGTTTACAGATGCAGTCGAGACAAGAACTGCGTCATGTCACGCAAACAGCGCAACAGATGCCAGTACTGCCGGCTGCTCAAATGCCTCCAGATGGGGATGAACCGAAAAGGTAAAGAAAACTGGGCTTTTTACTGGGGGAGGTACAGGCTGGGGCAGTGTTAGCAATGCCTGCTACCCTTCCTCGGTTGCCATTTCGTATTGCAGTTTTGCCTCTCAAATTCGTGACAAAAAAAAAAGTGAAACTGCAGCAAAATTTTGCATAGATAAAAAATTCTTCCTTGAACTAGTTTGTTCCTGTATCGGAGGAAAAATCTGTGTGAATTGAAGGCACATATAGGTATTTGGAGAACTGGTGGTTGTGATCCCATTTTTCAGGGAAGATAAGAGTTTGTTACGATCCTTCCCGATGGGTCTGTCCTTGCATTTACCCTGAGCGAAGTGGTCACTGTTCAGTGCTTCAGGATACTAACGTGGCAAAGATGAATGCGTTTAAACGGGCTTTTAAAATCCCAAGAGATCCCAGTCAGACTTTACCTCTTTGCTGTCGTGGGAGCTTAGACCTACAGTTGCTGTAAGGTGCGAGGGTCTTCCCTTACTTTCCGTCTCCGGTCGATGACGTGCGGCTCCTGGCAGCGGCACACGGAGCTGGGGAATGCCGAAGGTGATTTTGCCGGTCACTGACGAGACGAGGGGATGAAATGCTACGGTATTGTCTTCAGGATGGAAAATCTTAAGTAGCTCGGAAATTAATAATAAAAAAAAAATAGACTGGGATTTATTTTGGTGTCACATCGCTACTCTCCACTCCCAACTTTTGACTTTCTCATCTCTGGAAATGTTGTTACCCATTACAAGCAGAGATTTCTTGGTTTCATGGCAGCAGAGGAGCCTGAGGAGGCGCGGGTGCTGCTTGGGGTCCCTCCGGGGTGCGCAGGGGGGTGGCGGGAGGGGCCCCTTCCCCGCCGCCCAGCAGAAGCGCGTCACCTCATCTCCGTTAGCTGTAGCCATCGATGCCGTCAGGGCCATCGTTCACCTGAAAGCCGCCTGTCAGGAGCACTAAAACTTCCATAAATTTACTGCAAATCCACCAGGATCTGCCTTAGAAGACGCATCTCGGGGCTGAGATGGACGGCTGATCCCCAGGCCGCTTTGATTACAAATTATTTGGGGTGTGGGGTGTGATTCGGTGGGGGCGGCAGGGGAGCCCCCGGTCATCTCCTCACCGGGGGGGGGGGCGCGGCTCTGGGGCCGCTCCCGGCCTTCAAACGC
The DNA here is from genome assembly GCA_018403395.1 of Gorsachius goisagi. NCBI lineage: Eukaryota > Metazoa > Chordata > Aves > Pelecaniformes > Ardeidae > Gorsachius > Gorsachius goisagi. Next base: position 32,934 of record BOSO01005895.1, read on the forward strand.
CCGCGGTGCGAACCGCCCGGCGCCGGGCCCCGGTTTTTGCCGGTCGGGGAGGTGCGGGGCGTCTGAGGGGAGCCCTGGGAGGGGGCCAGCCCGACCCCCCGCCCCCGGGCCCGGCCGACCCCCGCCCCGGGCCCCGCCGCTCGCAGCTCACCCGCGGGGGCGCAGCGCCACCTGGCGGCCCGCCACAGCCACCGCCGCCGCCCGCGACCCCCCCCCCCCCCTCCCCTCGGCCCCTCACCGGGGTTTGTGGCCGCGGGTGGCGGGGGGCTCCGTGCACGCAGTCAGACGGGCCCCCGGAGCAGGGAACCCCCCCCGTGCGAGAGCCGAGGGGGCTCGGGAGGACCCTGCCCCGCGTCCACCGTGCCGAGCCCGTCCCCGAGCTCCGATTTGTGAGGTGCAGGCGCGCCCAGCTCCCAAACCCGCCGCTTACACGGGTGCCGGGCCCAGGTGTTCCAGCCTCCTTCATTTTCATTTATTTTTCTGCTTTTTTCCCCCAACAGGTCCTAGGTTAAGGCGCGTTTTCTTTGGTATTTTCATGCCGTGGTGCCCCAAGGATTGCATAATTGAACTGCAAAGTCACTGCATAGCTAGGACTAAATAGTTCTGAATTCGGATAAGGCATAGAGCTTAACATCTGAAGGAGAATCTTTGAGGAGATTTTGGCTGTTGTGCAGCCCCGTACCAAGACAGCTCTCCTGGAGAGTGTCCGTGTGTGTCCATAGGTGTGTGTGGGTGAGATCCACCCAGGTCACAGAATCACAGAATCGCAAGGGTTGGAAGGGACCTTGGGAGATCTTCTTGTCCAACACCCCTGCTAAAGCAGGTGACTTGGTAGGTCAGAACATCTACACTTAGGTAAGACGGAACACCTAAATTTTATTTGGTATTTTAGTTTGAAAGAAAGACCAAGAAGCTACCTTTTTATCCCCCTCGCCAGTTGTCCAAAGGGGACTCTCCTTCCCCCCCCAAAAAAGACCCCACATGCTGCTATTTTCTCACTACTGTGGAAAACTCCTTACATTCAAGATCTCTTGAAGTCTTTTTTGATGGACTACCAGCAAAAACATTCCTACATTTCGTTGCATGTCTTGGCTAGGTTATGCAGCTAGCAAGGCTTCCAAAAACCCCGTGCAAGTGAAGCATCGCGAGTGTGCCGAGCGACGGGGGAGTTCAGAACCCGCGCTGTCGGCAGCAGGGAACGGTGCTGGTCCACAGAGTCCCAGCTCCGCAGCAGAACGCGTGTTTGTCTTTGCTGATACCCAAGTCACGTATCGCAGCAGATAGGAAGTATTGCCGAGCACCTCCCGGGTGTGGGGTTTTTTTCTTCCATGTAGGCTAGGAACAGTTGTAAGAGTTTACAAAAATATACGAAGTCAGCGTCTATCCTGTAAATCTTGCCGTCGGACGCTGTGCCTGCGGAGTCCAACAAGGCGGCCTGGAGAACATCAAACCACTGGTCATCAGAGCTGCTGGAGCGCTGGTAATGGTTTCAAGGGTAATGGGATTCATTTAAGCTCCAGCCGTTGTAAAATATCACCAGTCTTAAAGATAATATGCATGGGCTTGGGTAATGCCTTGGATAGAGCTCTGGTTTAAGTGGCACCCACTGCTCCAGGGACCTGGACAGCCAAACTACAACCTCCTCTTGGCACAGCGGGGTTAAAGGTGTCACCAGGCGCCTTTGAGTTGGGAGTGCAGGCGTTGGTGCTGTCTGCTGCTTTGAAAGGCTCATCAGAGCCCTTCAGCAGGGAGGACAGCTCTGCTGGAGCTGGAGCAGGGAGCTGCAGCCTGCCTGGGGGCAAGGCAGAAGGCTACAGGAGAATAAAGACCTGGTGACACCTTTAAGAAGAACTGTAAACTCTGCAGAGACAGATTTTCCAAGGCGTTCTGTAAGATGATGTGGACATAGAAAAGGAAGATGTAAGCTAATGTCTGCTAGAATTACACTTTGAATTCAAAAGACCAAGACAACTCATGTCCATGGCTCTTAATGGAATTAGCTGAGAAGCTTTCTGAATCACAATTGGCAATAAAATATCTTGGAAAACTAGAGAAATTCCCCCCCAAAATTGAAAAACTGTTACTGTAGTTCCATTAAGTTAAAAAAGGAACTAAAGGGAGTAACAGAGCGCTAACCATGATGGCTCAGTTTTACGTCAGCCACATTTTTTTAATGAGAAACCAGTGGGTTTTTTGAAACGGCTTTCATAGAAAATAAAGTTTGTTAAAATGAGCTTGTTGTCTTGCGATAGCCTAAAAGACTTGAGTGATGTAAAAGATGACCATAGCTGTTTTATGTCGATCTCAGTTTTTTTTATGTTGATCTCTTTTTTTTTTTTTTTTTTTTTTTTGCCGATCTCATAACGCGTTGTCGTAAGGTGCCATGGGGATCGGTGTGCTGCTGGTCACGGGCTGGCGGAGTTGTAAGCCGTCAGGACGGTGGTGACTTGCGTTGCTTGCCGAGGTGGTTACGATTCAGGAAAATGCAATTTACGTCCAAGCACGTGCATAGCTCTGCCCTGCTACGATTGCCTTGGGGGAACCCGCGCGTGTAATCCCCAAATTGCAAGTGCAGCACCAAGGCAGGCGGGGATGATTTGAGCTGAGGATATCTAAAATCAAGCAGCGGTGTGGCTTTTCTGATACAGAAATTTTTCCTTAAATTTTGTGCCATTTTCTGCTTCGGGAGGGCCTCCCGCAGCCCCGTGTGCCGAGCAGGGTGAGGCCGGCCGGCAGCAGCAAGGTCACCGCGCAGCTGGGGAGAGCCTCCTGCCAAGTCTGGCCAGGTCGTGGTGGGAAAGAGATTGGGACCTGATAAACAGGGGGGACCCGGCCCGGGAGAGGAGGCGCACGAGGAGCAGAGTTCGTCTTCGAATGCCATCGGCTTCTGCAGAGCTGCTCTGCCGATAAAGAGAAAAGCAGGGGGAAGAGGAAGGTAGAGAAGCAGCTTCAGGATGATCTCCTGAATTGGACTTTAATCAAGCTCGCTGGAAATTGTTTAAAGAGCCTTAAAAATGCATCTGCTGCATTGAGAAACTAGGCTGCCCTTCCGAAATGAACCTGCATCGCTCGGTTGAGTAACTCAAATTTTAAACAGCAGCTTTGCATGCAGCCAGCTGGGTAAAACACCTCCCCTCCATGTGCCGTGGTAGCTGTAGGAGATGCAGCCCCCTGAAGCGACAGCGGCGTTACTCCTTACCACTGAAGTGCTTTATCTCTGTCTCGGCGGTGCCGGTCGGTGTCTCCCCAGGTGGAGCCTGGCCCGCGGTGGTTCACGGGGCTGTGGGCAGTGGAGTTACAAACACCGGCGCTCGCATTTCATTTTCTAGCAGTCGTGGGCGTTCGTTCGGTTATTTCCAGGGGTGAAGTAGGGTTGCTTTCCCTGTGCCACTTCTAAAATTATTCTGGAATGAATTGTGATAAAGGACCTGCTATTCCTTCGTTACCCATCACTCAAGGATCGCATGAAGAAGCTCAACTCCCTGAGTAACGCTTGTACCGCACCGATGTGCACATGCCCTTTGGGGTGAGGATCGTGGTGTGTGCTGCTCGAGCTCTCCAATGCCCTGGGAAGCACTGGAGGTTTCTGTGTAAACCTGCTTTGACGAGCAACATTAAAGATACAACGATTTTTTCAAAGTAGCAGATACTTTCTTATGTATTTCTAGGATACTGAACAGTTCCTCACCACAGTTTGGTTGTTTTCTTTCAGCAATCAGAGAGGATGGCATGCCAGGAGGCAGAAACAAAAGCATCGGACCTGTCCAGGTGAGCATGTCCGGCCCTTTCGCCGTGGTTCCCTTCAGCTTTTGCTCTCTTGCCCTTGTCACATGCCTCATGGGTGGGGAGCTCGGACGGAGGCAGCAGCTTGGCGTGGGATGGGGATGGGGCTGATTTGACTGAGCCCTTCTCAGCCCTGCCCTTGTCTCCTGCTGGCATAGCAGGGCTTTGACTCTCCACAAGTGTTAGAAATACCTGTCAGGAACAGTAGATTTGTAAATAAAGCTCAGTGCTTGCTTGTCCCTGGAGGGGACGTGGCGCAGTCCCAGCGCACCCATGTGAATTCACGGGCGGTCTCTGGCCACCGCGGTGCTCTGTCCTTTGTGAGCTGCACAAGGACGTCTGTCCCTCTGCAGCTCCCAGTAAATCTCACGGGTTGCCTGCTGCAATTCCCTTCAGTTGTTGCAAGCAGGGCACCCAGTAAATGTCTCGCTGATTGATGGCGCAGCTTGGCTGGAGATGTCTTGTAAAGCGCGAGGTAATTCAGCCCAACAGCTTGTACTGCATGCCTGAGAAATGATGGCCATTTCCAGCTCACTTCTAGAAAAGTGGTCTTTTAAAAGTTTACTATTTATTTTAATAAAACAGAAATAACACGGAAAGCATTTTCTGTGACTCTCTGTATCTATGAAGGGACTACTCGTCCCAGGCCAAAACCAAACCGTGAGAAGCCAAGCAACCAGTTTCCCTGCCAAAACCAAACCATGAGAAGCCAAGCAACCAGTTTCCCTGCCAAAACCAAACCATGAGAAGCCAAGCAACCAGTTTCCCTGCTTGCTCAGTAAGGTCCTCCACAGCGAACCAAGAAAGAGGCAAGAATTAGTGCGGCCGTGCCTGCGGGCAGCATCTGAGAGAGCCTGGCTCAAATAATGAAAAAAGCTCTTCGTAACGATAGGACGCTTTCTCCTGTTTGCAGGCATCATATTTATAACAGCATTAGTTATGGATTTGTAAAGCCTATGTGGGTCTATCAAGGAAGAACAAACATTTAATTTCTGGCCAGGTAACAATATTTACTGAGCAATGTAGCTGTAGTAAAACAACAGCCTGTGCTAGCCAGAGCGGGCCGTTGCTCATCGGAGACTCGTGTGATCGGTCGGTGCTGGACCATCGCTTACGCCCTCAGCTCCGTTTCCTGGGGTGAGGCTCTTTAGCCATTGCACTCCTCAGGTTCTCTACCTGGGTAAGCCTACCGAGTTTTTCTGACGGTTTTGCAAGACTGGGATAAGCTGTCTTAAGCAATGTTTGGCTCTTGAAAATGATGTTCAGAGTTCACTGCGCTTTCTTGCAGCACGTTAACTCGAGGTCGTTCTGTATTTTGTGCCAGCCTCACTAAGGGACACGCACGGAACTAAAAAAGAAAAAAAAAAACCTCCAGAAACTTTGATGTTGCAGTATCCCTAGTACTGATGCTAGATTTCTCCAGGAGCATACCCAGCTCTTTCTTGAAAGTTTATACTTTTTTTAGTCCATTTTAGCTTCATATCTATTACTCTGTAATACTTGTTTTAGGTATTAGATGTTTGATTACTTCTTTAAGTGCCACCTGGTTCTTATCTGGGGAAAAATAGTGACCAATGCTTCCCTGTAAACGTTTTCCTGACTGATTTTATACGATTTTATATATGTCACCTTGCCTTTCTCAATTGCTGTATCCAACTGGAGCCTACCCCACCTTCTGTGTGCCTGTACCTCTGCTGGGTACTGAGTGATGTTCCCAATGAACTGGCCTCCATTACTCCCAGGTTTTTCACCGTGTGACAGCGGCTGATTTACGGCTCGTCGCTGTGTGTATTTGACATCACCTTTTCATCTGTCCCTTCCCATCTGCTGTGTTATCGTCACTCGAATTGCACTGCAGGCACCGGAGGTCACCACGATTAGCTGTAAATAGAATTTTTCGTGTGTGTTGTTAAGTGCAAAGGAAAGATGTGATATCTGCAGGGACGGCGAAGCCTTTTTCCTGGTGCAGGGTGGTTTCAGCTCGGTTGGATGTGGCTGTACGGTCAGGGTGTTCATGTACAGGGGCCCTGCCTTGTTTCTGTTCTCAGCTGAAGTAACCTAATGGTCCTGTGTTTGACAGATATCGGAGGAAGAGATTGAGAGAATTATGTCTGGGCAAGAATTTGAGGGAGAGGCAAACATGTCATGGAGCAACAACGGAGACAGTGACCATAGTTCCCCTGGAAATGGAGTTTCTGAGAGCAACCAGCCTTCACCCGTTTCTACTCCATCTTCAAGGTGGGAATGACCCCTGGAAGAATTTTGCATTACAGTAATCTTGGCTGTCGTTCCCTGAGTGATTCAATGTAAGTGGGTCAATGTAAGAAAAATGCACCGTGAGCGCATCTCCGTGTAAACTGAGCGTACTGCAGATGCTCACAACTCTAATCGTGTTTCGAGGAAGACGGCACTGGATTGAAAAGAATTGAACTGGGAGGTGAAATACTCATGAGCAAATGAAAAAGAAGACAACGCCGAGTTAAAATTACATTTAAGATAGATCTCTTAATTTGTATTGATAGTTTTTTCTGCAGGTTGTGTAAACGTGATTACTTTTCACTGTTTGTTCTGTATAAGCTGCTTTTTCTCCATCGTGCTCAGGTTTTGCAAACAAATCACTCCATTATTAACGGCAGTTACTGTTAGTGCCACGTTTGACTGGAAGCACAGCAAGAACCTCAGACTTGCGTTCCATCGCTTTCGGTTGCGTCGTAAGCTGGGAGATGCTTGCGTTCACTGGCTGTGCAAACTCTTAGTTGACAATCTTAATGCTGGCCCTTCAGGGAAGCTGGAGTGGAAGCGGTTTGTGCAGTTGGGTTTCTGTTTTACTCTGGGAATGGCTGCTCAGCAGCAGTTCCCAGATCTCCATTAAGGGGAACGAGCGCGGAGCCAGGCTCAGCACGAGGCAAGCGCAAGGTGCCTGGTCTGCAGACTCTCGGTTATTTCCAGTGTAAGGCTTAAATACAAAGGCATTTTCCATTCTGGTTTTGTCCTCCCTATTTTTATTAATGCTTCCGATGGAGCTGGATGCAATGTTTTAATGAATCGGGGAGGATTGTTGGGGTGTATTAAAAAGCTTTTCCTTTTCCAGTAGGTCCGTGGAGCTGAACGGATTCGCTGCACTCAGGGATCAGTATATCGGGACGCCGGTGTCCACGCACTATCAGTACCTCCCGCACCTTTTTAGCTATTCTGCTCACTCGGCTCTGATGCCCCCCCAGACGCGCAGCCTGGACCCTCAGTCGCACAGTCTGATCAATCAGTTGGTGTCAGCGGAGGACCTGGAGCCGCTCGGCACGCCGATGCTCATCGAGGACGGGTGAGTATGCGAAACGTGGTGCAAGGGGCTGCTGCATGTTCCTGGCTGTCGTTTGGGTCTGGCCGTCCCTGCCTGCACACATGGCTGCAGCTTGTGCGGGGGTGGGGGCGGCTGGGTGCCTGTGTTCACAGCCCGATCAGCACAGGGGGCACCTCCCCTGGGAGAAGATGCAGCCGTAATGCAAGCAGCAAACCAGACCACGTCCCGTGGGTGGCCTGTGCCCTTGGCTGGGGCTGGAGCTGGCGTGGGGTTTCAGGCTACGTGGCCAGGCTGAGCCTGTGCGGGAGCGGGTTCGATGGGTTTCAACCCTGAGGTTGCATTAACTGTACAAAAATTAATAAGCACGGGAGCTGGAAAAATACACATAGGTGGAAAAAAGCAGGGTAGTCTGTCTGCTGGTGAGAGCTGCAGGGCTGTCTGGGAGGCCGAGCTGCCTCGTGGCTGGGCAAGCTGGGTGCTGGCCGGGTGGGTGACCCCAGCGGCTGGGGGGGGCTCCCCTTGCAGCCCCCGGCCGGGCAGGCTGGGTGCTGGTCATCACGGCTCCCACCGCCAGGTGACACTCTGGGCACCGGCAAGTTGGGCACTTCAACACGAATTCCTGTGGCATTTGCCTTGCTTTTCAAGTGCCTTGTCAGATGATGTCATTCAATGTTGTTAATTGTTTTTATGCCTTCATATTAACTGTGCCTGCAGGTACAAAGTGACTCAGGCAGAGCTGTTTGCGTTGTTGTGTCGTCTGGCGGATGAATTGCTTTTCAGGCAGATTGCTTGGATCAAGAAGCTGCCGTTCTTCTGCGAACTCTCCATCAAGGACTATACCTGCCTGCTCAGCTCTACGTGGCAGGAGCTGATCCTGCTCTCCTCGCTGACTGTTTACAGCAAGCAGATCTTTGGTGACCTTGCGGACGTCACCTCCAAGTATTCTCCCTCTGATGATGAGCTGCACAGGTGAGACGTCGGGCCGAGCCCGTGTGTAAGGGAGCGATATTAGGGATGGAGGAACCGTTGGGTGCCCTGCGACCAACTAACCACCTCTAACAGGTCAACTCGCTGCTGTTTTCCTTTTCTGTTTTTTAGGGAATGGTTGTTCCAGGCTTAGAAAGTACACTGTGGTTAGTTAGTGTTGAATCAAAACTTCCTTCTGCGTGGGAAGGTGCACAGTGCTGTATTGTGCTTTTGGAAGTTCCCGTAGCAATGCTGTCATCCTCCAGCACAGCCCTACAAACCGCCTTTTTTATGGGGAGAGTAAAACTAGCCAGTGGTTTGGGTAACCCTGAAATACAGAACGGAAGGTCTTATTTAAAAACCCTTTGGTCCAGTGGAAAGGTTGTTCACACAACTGGTTGTCTATATTATCATAATGTTTCATTATTAATTGCTATTTCATTGTTTTGATTGCATAAATTTAAAGATGTTGCAACTTAGCTCTTGTTTTTTCCATCGCATGCGCTATCTGATGCTCTGAGGAACCTGCCTTTCATTTATCATTTTGGTCAGCGTGTTGTTTTTTTGGTTTGAGTGTTTTGTTTTGTAGATTTGGTGCCAGATGGATCCTCCTTTTGGTAGCAGACTCACAATCTCACAATATTATGGCAGAGTAGGTAGGATTTACAGAAACTGCTGCCCACCCTCCCTTTTAACATCTGCCCCGTTTGTACTCTGCCCTTGCTAGGCTTGGTGATTTTGGAAGAGTCACCAGGGGATCTAAGATGAGCAGAGATTTAAAATACTGCTGCGGTCCTCAGCCATCACGGTATCTAACGGTTCTTTGAGGTTCCTTTGTGCGTCTGTTCTGAGAACCGGAGGGGCTGGCTGGCTGACGACCACGGCGGAGGAGTGGAGGAGCCAAGAGCTGGACCCAGGTGTCTCATTTCCTGGGGCAGGTTCCTCCGCGGCGCTGTTCTGCCCGGCCATTCATCGTGCATCTGGTGCTGCTCCTGCGAGAAACAGTAAGGGTCATAGAAAACCACAATAACACTTGTTCCTGCATTCAGCCGCCCTTTTGTTCCTGCTGTCCTGGTCAGAGCCTCAAAAGAGAAGTGTTTGTTTCATTTTGGGTTTGTGATAAATACAAGCGAGAGGTAAGAAAACAAGACAAAGGAGGAATCCTCGCCCTTCAGAAACCGGCAATTCAGAGCTGGTCGCCTCGAAAGTCCTTCAGAGAAGATCTGTGCACATGGATGAAAATAGGTGTTCTTGGGAGCTGAATGTTTCTGTAGTCTCTTCTTCTGATTTAGCTTTTCAAGTGTCATTCATTGTCATTAGTAACATGGGAAAATGCACACCAAAAAAGCCATTTAGCGGGAAGTTGCACAGATGAGGGGTCTTGAGCTGCATGGCTCCCTCCCCGTTGTCTTTATGATGATAGTTCAGCCACAGCTTGACTGCCTGCAGGCAGCAGTGGGGTAGTTCGTGGGTATCGGTCTCCCTGTCCAAGGCACTCATGGAATAGCTGGTCCCTTCGGATTTGCGAGGGGCTCTTAGGGAGAGGTGGCCGACTTGTGGGTTTCCTCAGAGAGCCCCTGTTTCCCCTGGCATTGATCAGTAATGACTGCAAAACGAAGTTCATTACATCTCACAGCCGGTTGAAGAAACTTCGCTGAGCTGTGATCGTCTGGCGCTCTGGGGTTAATTTCTGTTCTTATTTAGCAAAATGACAGGAGCAATGCTAATGCTTAGGTGGGTGATGAATGAAGGCATAGGATGAGCTCCCCAGCCCCGGTGTTTTAATCACTTCTAACAGCTGGCTAAATGTTCTGTTTGCCTGATAGATCAAATGTTTTCTTTTATTGTGCTGTTTTTTCTGGAGATGAATATGAAATTAATAGATTCCTGACCTCCCCCAGCACTCCTGATAGCGCTTCCCTTCCCCCTCCTCCCCAGCTGATCCCGGTAACTCCCAGCCAGAAACTTGCCTGGTGTAAACTGCGAGGAAAAGTGTGTGGAGGAGTCGGTCCTCGAGAAGAAATAGGGCTGTGAAAAACAGAACAGCTTTGTTTGAAAGGGGGAGGAAAGTATGCACGGAAAAGTAAGACAGTTCAACTGCAGGAATGAGAGAAGAGCTCTCCTGGATTTATGAAGTGATGAGTGGCTGGTAAAAATGTGCATGCTCTAAAAACAATTAAACCCAACAGACGACTGAGTGGTCTTCGTGCTCATTAACTTCTTGAGCTTTGCAATCTTGCACCTGCAAGATTTTTAATGTCAACTTGAGAGCAAGAAAACTTGTACAACTTTAGATTAGCCGACAAGGCTTTCATCGCTTACAATATTACTTTCTTGAAGAAGCGACCTGGAGTTCAGATAGCTTGTTTTCACTTCTCTGAGGTCAAACTCCACCATGCATTTTACAAATAACTTTGAAGTAAACAAACACACATGCCAAAATAAGGTATTATTCAGTGAAAAAGGTTCTATTTTTGTTCTATTCAAAGATGGCTTTCTGGCTGTGCTCTTATTCTTTGTGCTGTACAATGCCAGAGTGCAGCTGAAGCTTCCCTAAACACTTCTGCCCCACTTCTGAGCATTTTTGCAATATGTGGTTTCTTTGAAACCAGGGGTATTGCTGTGAGATGTGTTCCTGAGAGGCCATTCTGGCCGTTGACACGTGTGGGATGGTCCTGGAGCGTGCCCACGGGTACCGGCAGCCCTCTGCGCCCTCCGACTCCACTTCTGCCCGTTGCTTTCACCGTGGCTTTTTCGTTTCATGAAGAAGAAGCCTGGCACCCTTTTCTGCAGCTGGCCAGTGCAGGGTCCGTCGGGCTGCTGCAAGTGGTGGGAAGCACAAACTGAAGAAAGGTGCGAGGCAGCGAGGGGCGAGAACGCGTGGAACGCTGCTGGGGGCGGCTTGTCTTCTGGGGGGGAGGCACTCCAAGGATTGCTAGAGGTGCTTTTATCCCCCCAAGTATCCATCGGGAGTAAGGCGCAGGGCTCTAACGCGGCTGCGAGCTGCTTTCTGCTGTGGGTGGAATACCTGCTGACACTTGCATCTTGACAGCGGGTGTTTTGCAGGATGTTTCCATGTCCTACAAGACAAGTATCACTCCACATCTCTATGAAATCTTGCCTCATTCCCCAAACTGCTTAGTTAAAGCTCCCATTAGCCCAGCGAAGTGCAAAGGTACAATCCTCATTGAAATCTGGGGAAATACAAGTACGGAGAGGCAAAGCAGTGCGCCAACAAGCACGCAAGAAGTTTTTGCACATTCCTGGCTCCACCAAACCTTTTCCTCTGTCAGAGCAGGCTGGCGCTGAACTGAATCACCAAGAGATTTTTTTTTTTTTTTGCTAAAATATCTGTAACAGCCAAGTTTGTAACTGAGTCATTTTTCTTCTTACTACTACTTTAAATTAATGGTGCCGGCAGACTTCAAGCAGTTTGGATGACAATTTTTTTTTTTTAATTCTCTTGCAAGATGTTAAAATCTCTGAAGTTATTTTGATAAACTTCTTGCCTTTATTGCACGGGTTGTGTCCTGTATACGCTGATGTGTGATCTCTGTCCTCCAGATTCAGTGAAGAGGGGATGGAGGTGATGGAGCGGTTGATCTACCTCTTTCGCAAATTCAACCAGCTGAAGGTCAGCAACGAGGAGTACGCGTGTATGAAAGCCATTAACTTCCTAAATCAAGGTGAGTCGATGAAGAGGAGGTTCTCGGTCCCACTGTAGAAATTCTCTGAAAGTCTGAGCAGTCTTTGCTTCCCTGTTGAGAAATGGGAGGAAGGGTTCTGAGACCCACAGAGAGACCCAGGCTCTGAAACCTCTCTGTACGTGTTCGCCATCGTGCAGACCAAGCACCACGCAGAGCGGGATACTTGTGTACCCACCTGAAGAAATCCTGGAAGCGAACAAATTCATTTGCCTAGCCAATTTTTATCGCCTTTAAATAGAGACACCAGGATGGTTAGTGTGCCATTTTACACGTGTACCAACGGTACCGATACCAGGATTGGAACAGAGCAGAGAGGCCAGCGAAACCTTTCTGGATAAGGTTTGGGTGAGATGTCTTAGCAGCTGCTAACAGACTTTTCATCAGGGAAAGGTGTCCTCTAGAAGTATTACTGCTTCGGGTAGCCATTTAGGCAATTAACTAGATTATATTTTAGAACCAGTTAATTTGAGTGCTTTTTCTTTTCTGAAGTAAGCATTGACTATTTGCATAACAACCTTTCAAAGATTCCCAACTAGAAAATATTTTTGTTCATTTTTCTGCTTTAAAGGGTGAATTTGTAAAACCAATCCTCTCTTTTTTTTAGAGCTTTTCTGACTCTTTAAAATGTTTACCTTCAGAATATATACTTAGGTCACCTAGTTGGCTTCCTGCTATTTAGATTCTATACCTCACGCTAGCTCTTCAAAGTGAAAAGTAATGATGAATGAAGTATTTATATGCAGGCAATGAATTCTGCCTGAGAAGGGACTGAATCCTCCCGTGGATCCATCAGCCCATTAAAGCGGGCGGTCCAGTCTGTTGCAAGACCCTAGACATTTCAAAATCCACGCAGAGTAATTTTTCAACACGTGAGAAGATCCCGGTCATCTCCTAACAACTGTAGTGGGCTGAAATAGTTGGGAATAGGTCGGGTTAGTTCCTCAGTGGTGCTCGTCCCTGTCTCCACTCTTGTTTGTTGTCTCAATCCACTGCTCGGGGGTCCCCTTTCCCGGTTGGTTGTTGTGGCGCCGGGTCTGTGGGGCCTCGCAGGATGTTTCTTCGCGTTGTAAGTGAAGACAACTGTTGAGAGGCAAATGCTTAACGGACGGTGTTCGGCTGTGATTTTGGAAATAAATGTTCCCAAAGTCTTTTCGTACCATGAAAGATAGTTGCAATATGTAGAAATGTGCTGCAGGCTCTCTCCTCCCCCACTCGCTTCCAGCGGGAGATAGTGCTGACGCTTCAATCTTTGCCGGGCTGAGGTTCCGGTTTGCTTCCCTGGGCAGTTTCCTGACACTGGATAATGCACTTCTCGAGCTGTCTCCATTGTTTTCCAAAATGTATTTTCATTAACTTCCTGTCCTCTTTTATTTTTAGTTGAAGTTTGCAATTTTTTATGTGAAATACCTGAGAATTATTTTTAAAAGTCAGCTTTTGGGCAGCAGATAAATGCCTCTTCCGTCAGATGGTCTTACAATACTGAGCCTGCACCCAGGGTCCGCAGCTTCCTTGCTGCGCGGCGCTGGATCCTTCCCAGGACCCCCAGCAGCGTGCTGATGCCATTGATCACGTTGAACGGTGGCAGTGGGGCTTCCTGCCAGTTTGATAGCTTGGAGACGTCCATTTTTCCTTTGTGTACGTTGCCTGACATTGGCAAAGCTAAATTTAAAAATAAGAAGTTGACAAGCTCATGTGACATAATTCATAAGCAGATGGGGAGAAATACGGTGATACCTTGAATTATAGAGTTGAGCGCTTTCCTCAGCCAAGATGATATAGCTAAAACCAACATGTTTCTGTCTGAGGAAGTATTATGCTGAATCCGCTGTGGGGACTAAACCTTGACATACAGCTGCTTTACACCCGGCCGGCGGGGATTTAAGGTTGCTGGAGCTGTTATCTCCAAGAGCGTTCGTTGAGCTCTGTAGATGAGCAGCTTAGGACATTCGCTGTTCTCATCCTGGTCTTTGGTGGGAGGAAATCCTCTACCCAGGCACGTGTGTAAAGGCACACCCACGATGCGGGCACGCCAGGAGGGGAGACGGGAATTTTAGTATTTGTCCACTCGAAGCCAGTCTCCAAAGCAGGGACCCAGCTTAGAGTTTTAGCAATCAGTCTATTTTTCCTGAAGAAATGGCAATAAGCATGAGGCTGCTGCTCTTCTAGGATGCTTCTGTCATGTTCTCATTACTCCAGTCATTCTCTTTCAGACATCAGGGGTCTGACCAACGCGTCCCAACTGGAGCAGCTCAATAAGCGGTATTGGTATGTTTGCCAGGACTTCACGGAGTACAAATACCCACACCAGCCAAACCGTTTTCCGGATTTAATGATGTGTTTGCCAGAGATACGATATATCGCAGGTAACTTTCTGAGCTCTTCTCCCACGGGGGATCATGTGCAAATTACAAAATTTGCAAATTAATTTATAACCGCAAAATTCTTGTCGACTTTGGTGGAGGATGTTTGTGCGGGACCTTTTTCTGTTGAAGCTTCTCCCTGGCTTTGAGCTCGCCTCCCGTCACCCCTAGCTCACCCAGCCACACCGGCTCTTTGCAAGTTGTCCCTGGCACTACGTCCCGCTCCCGGGTCGCCTGCTCCCAAGAGGACATGCCTCGCTCTGACCTTTAAATACTTTGGTCATGTTCTCATTTTATTTTTTTCCTTTCAATCCCATCTCAGAGGCATTTTGTCTCAAAGGGGTGTAATCCTGGTTTGAGTAGTTATCTCTTAAGAAACAGAGAAATCTCTGAGATGCTGCTTAATTAAGGAGCAGCTGATAAGCAGAGCGGGGGGCAGACCTGCAGTGTAACCCCCAGGTTTCAGCTCGTCTGGACCTCTGAAATCCGCAGGTGAACTTTCAAACGCAGTTGTGTCCCTCATTAGATCTGCAAGGTCTGGTGTTACTAAAACGTTGTTTGTTCCCGAATGTTATAGCAAAGGGAGATACTTGCCTCCCCATGTCAAGGCTCCGTATGCTTCATCCTACTCCACTGTAACAAACTAGATAATAATCACAGAGTAGCTCTCGTAATTTACTCATTGAGCTCAACAAGGGAGTTTGAGGAGAGTCGGGATTTAGCCTTTCCCAGTTTCTATAAATACTGCTCCGTTGTGGAGAAATCATTTTGATCTGACTTTGCCCATTTATTTAGCTTTCGATTCAGTAAATAATAAATCCTGTTGTGTCCAAATGAATATCAAATGTCTAATGTAGCGGTAGGATGATTAACTGTTTCTCTGAGAGGTTCAAGGTAAAACCATCTCCAGCGTTGCTGGCTTAGGTGTCTCTGAAATCTGATTCAGGAGTGGCTGCTAATTCTGGGTTGGTTTTTTTTTCTTACCAGGAAAAATGGTGAATGTCCCCCTGGAGCAGCTGCCTCTCCTTTTTAAGGCCGTTCTACATTCCTGCAAGACGAGCGTGAGCAAAGAGTGAGCCCAGCTCGCCCCGGCCGGTGCCTTACGCTGTGCCTCAGGCAGGGAGCTGGCTCACCTCGGGAGAGGGGCAAACGCGATCCAGGCAGGAGACGGGGGCAGCGGGCGTCCCTGCCATTGTAGCAAGAATCTTTTTTGTTTGTGTTTTTTTGTTTTTTTACTCTTTTTCCTATATATTTATTTCACGACAGAGTTGAATGTATGATCTTCAACACGATGCACATGGTTCTGTATGAATGCAGCAGATGCATTCTCCAGCGGTTTACAGAATGTGAAGATGTTTAATGTTACAGTGTTTGTTAGGGTTAGTGCTTTTGTATTTTGGGGGCTGGGGACCGAGATGACTAAGACTACCTCAAGGAGAAGATGCTGTTCGCGCGCTGCTCTTTCCGTGATTTGTATCCAAAAGCGTTTGTCCTAGAGAGCAAACGGCCTCACCGCATCGACAGAGCTGTTAGTATCCCAAATGGACGATTTTGGAGAAGTGGGTGTTAGAGAAGTGCCAAGCTTTTCTTTTCTTTAAATATAATAATAATTGTAAAAAGGCAGGGAGTGGAGAAGAAGGAAGAGTCTGTCTAGCCAGTTGGTTTCTTTTCCCCTGGCCGTTTTCAGATACAGGTGGTAGCTCCTGCGGTTTCCTTGAATCCCACCCTAGTGGGATCCCTCCGAGCTGCGAGGGGCTCGCTGTCCCCGTCCCCTCGGGGGAGCTGCAGGAGTGGGCTCTGCCCCCACCCCCAGCCTGACCGGCGAGCCTCTCGCTGTTGCTGCACACCTTTCCATCCGACTGAAACTGGGTTGCTGCAGTTCGTAGCAGGCTCCTGGCGTTACACAAAGGTACTCTTCGTTGCTAGAGAACTGCACGTAATTTCTCATCGCTTCCTTAACATCCATTTTAGGTTCACAAAAGCAGGAAAAACCTACTTAGAGAGGAGGCAGGATTGCCCCTTTCAGTGTGTGCCTCCAGGGTGGTATCTTGACTATGGAGGAGGCTTCTGCATTGCGGCAGTCCCAAGCAGCCCGATTCTGGGAACAGTTAACGTACCCTGTGGTTAAATGGGACCTCTGTAACGGGGTGAGGGTCTCCAGTGTCCTCTGGCATGGCTTTCTCTGCTGGACTCGGGGAATGCATGATCCATAGTCATATCCTGCCAGGACTGTTCTGCTGCTTGTGGAACCCCTTCTTCCCAGGAAAAAATGGTATTAATGCAGTACTGGGTAAACTGTTCTGTCCTAGGTGTTGCAAGGCTTGGATTTTCCATCTCGCAACCTCCACACCACTCCACTGCACGGACAACTGGTTTAATCATAGAATCGTTTGGTTGGAAAAGACCTTTAAGATCATCGAGTCCAACCGAAATGACAACTGGTTGGCTCTCTGAGTATTTGCTAAGTGCTGGTGTTTTTCTAAACGTGGGTATTCTCATGAGTGACCTCATGGCTTCTGGTCTGTGGTGGTGGTGGGGAGGTTGGATGAGATGCACTTGTTCCCATCTCCTTCATTTAGAATTAACGCTCAAAGACTCAGTCACTCCCCTAGGCAGCCGTGTCGCCCCGGCTGGATTTCCTTCCCTGCATCCTTAGATATGAATCTGACGTTTGTGTAGCAAGCGGGTTCATCGACAAATGTTGGAATGCTGTTTTAAAAATATTTTGGGAGACAACTTCTGTTCCTTCAGGGTAGGAGGGACCAGTTGCTACCTTTCTGCCTTGTCCTGGTGACAGCGGCGTGGCACAAAGTGAGTACTGCTGGGTGCTGGAGCTGCTGTGAGGTGAATGTGATGGTGAACAGGAGAAGCATCTCATTCACCCAAGATGTCTTTCCTTGCCCTTCGCCCCGCGGGTGCTCCCTCGCTTGCAGCCCGGGGGACGCTGTGACCCGCTGCCTTGGCACGGCTCTCGGTTCGTCAGCAGCTCTGCGCGTCCCGGGCGCTGACCGCCGCTCGGAGACCCGCTGCTGGCTGACCGCTGGCGCACGCCGGCATCGCCTTCTCTGCAATTCTCTGCTTGGGCATCTTCCAGCTTGATGGCTTCCCTTTTCTGAAAGCCGGCTAGCTGCTCATTTTTCATTATTTAAATAGGATGTTACGGGTAGCAGCTGCTGGGCCCAGCAGCAGGTCAGCTTGATAGAGCTTCACAGTCCAAAGGCGGTTCCGTAAATCTCATTCCCTTCTGACTGTAAAATGAGACAAGCGCGTATTTCTCAGGAAAGCCTTCTGCATACAGCCTATACCTCAAGTGTAAATGGGAAGATGTTAGTGTATCTGTCTGTAAGTTAGGAAGTATTTCTCAGCTTTTAAGTTTAATTTCCAAATAGCTTGATATGATCTTTTTATTACGGGTTATCTTCTGGCTTGCTGTTTTATACACTCAAGGAATTGTTAAAATTGCATAGGAGTAATTTTATTCTACAGTTACTGAATTACTATAATCTGTTGATGAATAAGAGTTTGTTTTAATTAGTGTACATAAAAGTGGTCATCTTATTGCCAAATACCCCACAAAAATAATCTACTAGGTATTCTGTGTTTATCCAAAATAGACTCCCAAGACTAACGCTGTACCAACAACAGCAGAAAACCTAAATTAACAGAAAAAACCCCATAAATATCAGCAAAAAACCTAAATTCACTTATGATGACGAATGGACAAGAATGTGCTCCTTTCGATTGTATAAAGCAAATGTTGCAAAGGTGGATTGGCGGCCGTATCCATTACCAAATGACCCATTTGCTGTAGGGAGTAGAAAAGCCTTACTGCACCGACAAGTAATGACGACGCCGATGTACCGAACCAGAATCCAGCTCACTGGACAGTCAATCTTAACACCTTCTGCACCAAGTCCTCTAACGACTTGTATTTTTTAAACAGGGTAAAGTGAATGTGTTGCATTGCAAACTCAGGTATTATGAGAAGGTAGGAACGTAGCTAGAGATGTAGAGACGCTAGGTCAGTCACTAGATGTATTTGTGAATTTGGTTTGAAGGACACCCTGGAAAGGTTGGAATTTTTGTTCCATTCTTCACGTAACATTCGGTTTACAGGGACTCATATTTTATTTGTGCTTAATGCTAGTAGGGGGAAGTTCATTATCTTTGGTATCTATCTGCTCTTGCTTATCTGACCTTCTGTCATAGAGAAATCAATCAACAATAATAGTCTTTGGTAGAATTTTCTGCCATGACAAGTCAATTTTTATCCCCTATTTGAAAGATAAATTGGCTGACTGACCCCCTCCTCTCCTTCATAGCATTTGTGCAGATGGAAAGCTGAAGAGTTACTTTTAATCTGAACAGAGATTTGGGACATAAATTTGAAGTGCTCGGGCTCACGTATTCAGAGGGACTCTGCCCAGGTATCCTCATTGCTGTTTTAACAGCTTGAAGCTCGTCACCCGGTGCAGAGAACTGAGCAGAAATCGCTGCCAGCTGATGGGGCTGAGTCCCAGCTCGAGTGGCAACACCCTAGGACCTGAACAATTGGGTTTTATTCTGCTGCCTGCCTTTGGGCCAGGCTTCTGTCCCGAGAGCTGAGCCTTGACCCCACTGTGTGTGTGGGTAGCGAGCCCTTGGCCTCGGCACGCCCGGCCCCTCGAGCGGGCTGGGGGACGGAGGGACGACCGGGGCGCTCCAAGATGCCAGGTACCCATGGGCTCTGGGCATGGCAAAATTGAGGTGGCAGGAGGTAACTCACTCTGCAGCCGCTTTGCATACGCTTTGGCTGCCTTCTAATTGTTATTAATGCCTAATTGTTATTAATGCCAGGGGCGTTGGCCTTTCTCCTCTCAGAGCTGTGCGGAGGCGCTGCTTGCCTTGGGGCATCGGGGTGCGGCTCTGGATTTCTCTGTAATTCTTCAGTCCCGAGCTTTTGCCGTCTCCCGTCACGCAAAGACCAAAGGGAGGACGTGGTGTTCTCGGGGTGATCAGCGCAAAGCGGTCGGCGGGTGGCCAGCTGCGGGGCGAGCTGCTGCCCCAGTAGCACCCATTTTCCTAGCGCTGCAGCGTTGCTTCCAGCGAGCCGGGGGGGGCGAGCAGTGCCGGCAGGGCGAGCAGGGCTGCCGGGTGCCCCGGCGCTTCAGCTGGGCCGCTCCGGCTCCCCGGGGGAGGCCTGGGTGGCCGTGCCCCTGCCCCACGGTTGCCCATGCGAAGGCTGGAGCTTGGGTCGAGTGCCGCTTGCTGCCCGTCCCTCTGCCGCACACGGCAGGGTCCGCCTGCCCTTTGCTCTTCAGGCTTCTGCACAGAACCGCAGCCACCTCAGGTTAAGGATTTTAAGTCTTGTCCTTCAAACCAACCTTTTTTTTAAAAAAAAAAAAAAAACACTTGAATTTCTTTTATCTTTACCGCATTTTTAAAAACAAAAAAAAAAAAAAAAAGAAAAGCTTCTCCCGTGAATGTGCTATTTACTGTTCATTCTTCTTTCTTGGTTTTGATTTGAAGCTATGAAGCTTGGTGTCTGTGAAAATGTTGTTATTTCTGTATTTCTCAGGATAATAAGCGGCAATCATCCCTGCCACATAAAGGGCAGGAGAAAGGGGGAAACTTGGGGAACTAGTTTAAGTATGAAGCTAATTTTTACGTTGTAGATGATGTGTAAGTGGAGGGTGATGCATGGATGTCAGTATCAAGCGGTGGCGTTTCTCCGGGTTCACGGTGTGTTCTTCGCAATACACAGCAGCTCAGGGATAAGTATTTAAAATGTGACCCAGAGAAACCCGAGTTTTGATGTTGCAGCAGTTGCTTCTTTCGTGACTTGCTCGGAGGACCCCCTGAAAGCTGAATAAAGCCCCCACGCGGAGGTTTTTGGGGGGAAGGCTTTTGGGTTGGCTTGTGGGAAGTTTGCCGACTGAGGGTGTAGGTGGGGTCTAACAGGAGGAGCACCCCCAAGGCGCCCGCTGCCATTTGGGCTGTTGCAAGGCGGTGCCGAGCGGAGCTGCCGCTCGCCTTGCCCGCGCGCGAGACGGGTCCTCTTTGTCCAAGGGGCTCAACGGGGGAAAAAACGGGAATTTCTCAACGTGGCCGAGGCCCTGGCAGCCGCTCCCAGTGTTCTGCGCTCAGTTGGTTGCTTACGAATTCGAGCATTTTGATTTCCAGTCAGTACAGCTTTCTCCTCGTGGGTCGGTGAGGTTGCCAATTCGTTCAGCGTGCCTGGGAAAGGCCCTGGCATGTGACGGCAGCTCAGCTATGGCCGCTGGGCAAGAGTCAGCCACGCTTTGCAGGGCTGAAACCCACCTTCCCAGCAGTCCCAACTGGCCAGGATCTGCAAATCTGAGTTCAAACGAGCTCTGCAAAAAAGCTGGGGAGGCCAATCCAGGCAATATCTTCCCCTTGGGGGGGGGGGGGGGGGGGCAAATAAATTAAAAAGAGCTCCTGTGCAGCTGACCTCTTAACAAGTCATGAAAGAAGCAACAGGGTTCAGTGGAAGAAATGCCCCCAAGGGCAAAAAGAAACAGAAATTGAAACCAGATGACGATCAACCTTAACAAAGCCTTTTGTGATTCATTGTTTTCTTTCAATTTATAAAATGTCTTGTAATAGTTGATAACATTATTGACTCAATTTCCATAACAAAACTACCTCGTGTGACATCCTGTTTATCATCTCAAAGGGATTGTGTGAAAAAAAAAAAACAAAAAACACACGCACGCCAGCCCGGTGGTGTTGCCGGCGAAGGACAGGGGCTGTGATGCTGGAGTTCTGTTTCCCTTCCAAGGGGTTGTGGCTTGGTTCCTGTTCCTGCCGCAGCATTTCAACCTGCGGGCGATGGTTTTGACTTTGCATCCCACCCGGGCCCCCGGGAAGGCGTCGGGCTGCGCACGCCGTGCTCTCGCCCAGCAGTGACGTGCCGCGGCGGAGGCGGAGGTCTGCGATCCGTGGAGCTCCGCAGCCACGGGGCAGGACGTGGCTCTTGCTGGTTTGGGTTTTGTTGGTGCCCGTCAAGCCCCGGCGCCCGGTTCCCGCTCCGTCCTGGTGCAGAGGCTGTGTTTGTAGCCTGGGACCTCGCAGAGCCCTCGTGCGCGCGTCCTGGCTGGAAGCGTGCTGGGCGGCTCAAGGAAGGAGCGGGTCCGGTTTGCTGCCGTGTGCCCATCGCGGGTTTGTGGGATGTTTCCAAAGATGGGTTGGTCCCGGTCTTCAGGTCCATCCGCTGATGTTCCGGGTGGTGGTTTCTCCCAGTAAAACACTTCATTTTTCTCACGATCCCTTGCGTAAATCAGGGAAGCAGGATGTTGCCTCGGCACGACACACGGTTGAACGTTGGCACGCTCGGAGCCGGGGCTGGGGCAGGAGGAACGTGTCCGGCCGCTGCCGCCCTCGCCCCGCAGCGCCCGGGGAGGAGCGGGCACCACGCCGCCCCTCTCGGGAGCTGCCTTCCCGTCGCTACACTACGACCAAATGAATGTTTCTGCCGGCACGTCTCGGGCGTGCCGCGGCACCGCCGGTCCCTCTGGCGTGGCGGGTCCGGCGCAGGTCCGTGTCAGCCCGACCTGCCCCTGCTCCGCTGCTCTGCTCTGTGACTTGACTACCTGTGGAAATGTGACCAATAAGTGTTAAACGCATGTTTAGCGAGTGTTAGCTGTATGAACTAATAAATGTGAATTGTTCTGCACCGGTGGCGCCTCTGCTCTTCGCTTGCGCCTTCCCCCTTGGGCAGCGGCTCTCCCTCGGGTGATGGAGCCCGGCGCCGGTCCGGGTGGCAGCCGTGGTGCTGCCCTGCCCGCCACCATCCCACGGTGGAGCAGCCGGGGCTGGAATCGTCTGCGGGTTTGGGGAAGGCCGTGGTGTGCTGGGGGCTTGGGGGGGGGGGGGGCGTGAGCCCTGCCCTGGGCAGCGTGGGCTGGCAGCAGCCTCGGCGAAGGGCAGGGTCGGCTGGGGGGGGCTGCACCTCGGGGCGGGGGGACGCGAGTGGGAGCAATGTGAGAGTGGAGGCCGGCACGGCCACGCCACCGCTGCCACCCGGGGGGGGCTCCTGTCTGTGGGGTGGCCAGAACGTGGGGTGGTTCGGGCGGGCAGCGTGGCCGCGGGTGCGGCGGGACGAGGGTTTGCACCAGCAGCGGGAGCAGACCCGCGCGGCGGTGGCTGCTGCAAGCACGAAGAACAATCCAAACAAGCAAACACCGCAGAAATCCTTGACCAGCGTGCTCCGGAGAGAAGCTGCAGAAATCATTCAACGCTCGCTCCTGTCACTTGAGGTGGGTGCGTGTTAAAAGACTGAGGAGCACTTTTCGCATTTACATTCCCACGCCTATTAGAGCGCGCGCGTTAGGGCCCACTCGGAGACGCTGCGCTGCCGCAGAGGTGGCTCCAAGTGAGCAGCCGGCCCCCGCGCTCCCTCCCGCCGGGCTGCCGGCGCCTGCCGCGTTGCTAAGCTCATAAAAATGGAAATTCTTCCTTTTTAATGTTTAGGACCTCTTGTGCTTAAGACCGTTCAGGATTTTTTTTTTTTTTTTTTTTTTTTTCCCCCCCACTTAATAACGGGAGATTCCGTGGCAAGGAGGCAGCAGTTAAGTGCCGGCTTTCTGGCGCGCAGGGACGCAGCCCTCCCTGCATTTCTCCTGAGCTGAAGGATTTGGTCGCTGATGGAGCTCCTGGGTTTAAAAGCAGAGCTGCTGGATTGTAATCGGGAGTTTTTGCGTGGGGCAGAGCCTGTCCCCAGCCGCGGGGCAGAGGGGTGCAGCTTTAAGCGTCACCTTTCCATTGCTGGCCGGTTTTGGGGTGTTTTTGTGCCATCGCTTGCCCCTTCACCATGACCCTCAGCTGCGGGGTGGCCGACCCGCGGCTCTGCCATCCCCGTCGGAGGGTGAGGAGCGGCGCTGTTGAGTCTCTGCCCTCAGCCCCCTCGGTGGGTGCCTGCCCCCCCAAGGGAAGGCTGGCGGGCGGACGAAGAGCTTGGCCCTCCCTGGCCGCGCGCACGGGAGGGGCTCGGTGGCTCCGGGTCCCGCACGGAGCAGGGGGGTCCCCGCAAGGGCAGGGCTGTCCTCTTGCAACAGGCTTCTGCGCTTAGGAAATTCCCTGGAATCTGTTCCCCAGAGACACAGAGATCTGCTTGTTCTTAAAAAGGGACTTGTTCTTAAAAAGGGACTTAAAAAGGGGCTTCGATCTGGGGAGCAGGTTGGAAAAGCGGTCCCAAAGCTCAGGCCAAGCCAAGGAGCCGGCGGAGCAGCGCTTTTGCCCTGCCCCGGGCCGGTGACAGTCATTTGGAGCCCGGCGAAGCGGTGGTTGCCCCAGGCTGGAGCACTGTGCTTGCAATGATCCCTGGCAGCGGATGCAATAAATGTGTTGGGCCATAAATCAGCGCCGAGCCCGCTCAGCCTCACCTGAGGCCTCATCCTGGGCTTGCAGAAGGCCAGCTCGCTTTTGAGGAGGACGCTGCCTCCAGCCGCGCGCCGCCACCTCGCGCTGCCCGGCAGTCTCCCCGCGCGTTCTCTTCCCCAGGGCACCGCGGGAGCAGGCGGCGAGCAGGGGGGGCGAGGGAGGAGAAGACCCAGCTCGGGGCTGGGGGGGGGACACGCTCCAGCAGCCCATCTCAAGGCATTTCTGCAGAACAGCTCCCCGCTGATGCCCACCCCAGACCTGCCCCATCTCCCCCTGTTCCTCCATGGACCCCACCCACGACTGCGCTGCCTCTGCCCCCGCCAGGCTGCTCACCCCAGGGTGGCCATCGTCCCCCCCCTCGGCAGCACCGTGCCTACCCCCTCCCCGCTCCCTCCGGAGGGTTTATCGCATCCTCGCTTCAATCCCGACACGAGCCCCGCTGCTGAGCGCTCTCACGTCTCCTGCCCTCTCTATTGTGTTAATTCTTATTTACAGCGGTTCTCCTCCTCCGCCGCGGTGCAGCTCGAGCGGCTTTGACGCTGCGCCACCCTGGATTTATTCCCCGTGAGGGGGCCCTGAAGGTCAGCAGCGGCGGGGGCTCCCTGGCAGAGGATGCTTCGCACGCGTGGAGCCGTGGGTTTGTCCTCACCTTCAAACCAGGCGAGCGGAGGCGCTGGAGCCACGCCGGGGCGGC
This sequence comes from Gorsachius goisagi, assembly GCA_018403395.1. Lineage (NCBI taxonomy): Eukaryota > Metazoa > Chordata > Aves > Pelecaniformes > Ardeidae > Gorsachius > Gorsachius goisagi. Next base: position 57,123 of record BOSO01005895.1, read on the forward strand.
CTCTCCCCTCGCCCCGCGCTGGCGCAAAGGGCTGCCCGCCAAGCAAGGCTGGAGTGGGAAAAGTACCAGCACGTTTTAATTTTCAGCTCAACCTCTGCTGACCACTGTATTTTGATTAGAGCTCTGCTTCCTTTTCATCTCGGTGCTCCGGCTGGTGACAACTGCCACAGCCTCGTGCGCGCGGTGCAATAGTTTATCACCGAAGGCCAGCCGCTCTATGAATTCAGAGCCGGCGCTGAACAAATCACGCTGTCACTAACGTCAAACTTGTTAACCTGATCTTTGGTGGATCACTAGTGTCAACATTGCACGGGACATACATTATCAGGCCCAAGGACTTTGGGAGATGCGTTTGTCAGGCTGCTCTGTCACAGCCCCACTCTTGACCTTCGCAAAGTAACTTTCAAGGATAAGCTGCTTTCCTCTAGAAAAGAGTTGCTGTCCCCAGGAGTGTCACCCCACGGCCACCGGCCAGGATGGGGCTGCGGGGTGAGGCTGGGTCACCGCGCCTGCGATGCTGCTGTCAGCCCAGCAATGGGGAGGACGATCGCTGGGGTGGTCCCGTAGGGTGTCCTCCAGGGCTGGGGAAGGCTTTCCATTGATGTCCAGCCCCGGCCACATCCCTTCCCTGAACTTCTCCCCATCTTGTCACCAATTGCTCTCACGTCTCTTCTCATCTCTTCCCCAGTCTCCATCCTTCTGGAATTCAAACCTGGAAACCAGTCCGTTGCGTGCAGAAGGCTGGTGGGTCTCCTTTTACTGGACCATCGCCAGTCTCACCTCTTGGTTTGCCAAGTGCAGCTGCAAGAACCGCTCTCGGCATTTCTGACGGGGTTGGCCACCGCTGCGGAGGTCGGACGAAGGGTGGGCCACCATGGCTGGGACAGCAACGGCGTGCTCGAGAGGTGTGTGCTCCCGGGAAGCGCCTGCCCAAGCTCCCGGGGGCGGTTGGGTCTCTTGGTACCTCTGCTCGGGCTGGTGGCGTCCCCTCCTTGCAGCCCCCCCGCGAGCCAGAGGGGAGCGGTGCCGCGGTGCCGCAGGGCGGCCTGGGCACCCTGCACGGGGCTGCGCGGTGGCAGGGCCAGCGGGGCAGCACAGCGCCGGAGCAGATGCGGCTCGCAGCCGGGTGGACCCCGAGGCGGGCGCAGGATTCGAGCTCCGCATCCCCGTCCCCGCAGGCCGACCCCGCTAATCAGCTGTGAAAGAGAGAGAGAGAAAGCTGGAGAGAAATCTTCCTCTCTGCTAACCTCATCACAATAAAGATTCCTATAAAGAGCTTTTATCCTTGAAGAAAATGAGGCACATAAGCAGGAATAGTAAACAAAAGGCTGTCATTTTGACCCAGGAGTGCTTCACGTTGTTGGCAACTGCCAAGAGGAAACATAAAGAGAGGCTGCATCCAAGTCCCAATTATGCAGAACTATGTGGCTGATATGTCAATGAGTCCCCCCGGGAGGAGACCACCAGCACTTCCCGGCGCTGCCTGCGCACCATCTGCACACGCCGCCGCGCGCCGGGCCCGCCCGCGCCCCCGAGCGAAGGCGTGCATGGCATCGGAAGAATGCAGGGGACAAGGTAATGTCATCGGGAACGCTATCGCCAAAGTCCTCGCCGCGCGCGCATTATCGGCGCGGGCCCCGGAGTCAGGGACTGCGGGCAGCCGGCGGTGCAGGCAGCGGGATCTGGCAAACAGTAGTGCTGACCACACCTGCTGCAGGCACGCTCCGGGAACGTGGCGCAGGCAGGAGGGCTGCCCCGCCGCCGATAAGCCGAGTGGATGGAGATAAAAAATCCGAGAAGGAGATATGCTTTGCTGAGCATCAAGGCTACGCACCAGCACGGAGCGCAAGCCCGACGTCTGCGGCCCAGGGCGGGCGGTGCAGCTCCCCGGGCTCCGGCCGTGCCGTGGCTGTGCCAGCCCCACAGCCTGGCCGGGAGGAGGTGGGGCAGGGCAGTCGCTGGACCAAAAACCGGGGCTTTGGACGTGCCAGTGCTTGGGCCCATGGGGAGCACGAAGGAGAGGCCGTGCCGGTCCCTTGGCCATGACAACGTTGCGGCGGGACAGTGGTTTTGGGGCCCAGCCCCAGCCCTGGACAGCAGCCGTCCCTTCCCCAGGAACCCATGTGCCTGGCAGCCCAGGGCCACCCCATCCATCCCATCCTCCTGGGTGCTGTGGCCACTGAAATGTCACCCCTGTCTGCACCTCCTCCCTGTCCCCCAGGTCCCCTGGGGCTGCTCACAGCCTTCGGCACGGGCTCCACGTCTGCTGGCTGCTCCTGCCTGCGTCGGCACGTGCTGCCCGGGGTACGCAGGGTCCCCGCAGGCACCGCTGGTCCCGAGCCCCCGCGCAAGCCCAGCGTGGGGCGGGGAGGGGAGCGGCAGCGCAGGCATCGATCTGGCACCCGGTGCCGGAGCCCCACGCACCCACCCTGCCAAGAGCCAGCTCTGCCCAGCCCCTGTGCAGCCCCCCCGGAGCGCGGCTGCCCGCGTCCCCCTCCCGCCGCCGCCGGCCGGGACCTGCCGGGCTGCACCGCGGCCCATGCGCTGGCCCTGACCCGGGGCTGCGCGCCCGCTGCAGGAGCTGGGCCGCGGCCTTGGCAAGCGCCCATGCAAAGGAAAGTGACCAAGGCCGGTGGGGACGGATTTACCCCTGAAAGCACCTTGCTGCAAAAATAGCAAGTGGCCGGCGTGAGACCGGGGCTTCCCAGGGGAACAATGCCCGGTGGGAGGAAGCGGCCGCGGCCGCCCCGCAGCTCCATCCCCACCTCGCGCGGTGCCGAGCCGCGAGCCGCTGCACGCTGGCCCGGCAGGGACCTTGAACCTGCCACAGATTTATTTTCTCTGACATTGGCATCGCGTCGGAACATCTGGCATGCGGCTGATAATTGCTGGGGATCAGGGCGGAAGCCGCTCCGGGCCTGGAGCTTCTTCCAGAGCTCTGTTTTCATTAGTTTTTCTCCTCTCTTCAGCTGCAGAGCGAGGAAAAAACAAGCAGGGCTGCACAGCTCACCGCTCCTGCTCCCCTCCCCGCAGCCACGGCGCCGGGGGCTCCCCCCAGCTCGGGGTGGGTTTGCCACGGGGCCCCTCGCCGTCGGGCTGCACCCTGGCTGAGGGGGGACGAGCCCTTCCCTGACCCCTGAACCCGAGATTGTGGGTCCTGCCACGCCGCCCCGGGTGCCAGCACCAGCACAGAGGCTCGGGGCCAGGGCAGGCAGCTCGTCCTCGGGGCTGGCGTCGCTGAGGATCGCGGCAAAGAGCGGGGCGCTGCGCACAAACACGCAGGGAGACGCCGCGGTGATGGATGGCCGGAGCGTGGGGCCGGCGGCGGGAGCAAGTCCCCGCTCCGGTGGGATGGGAGGTGTCGCCCGTGGCCTCTCGCCCCCAGCGCCTGGCCTTGCTGCCCTTGTGGTTTTGCAGGGCAACTGGAAATCTGAGCCCAGCAGCCAGCGCGGTGCCCGCGGGTCAGGATTGTACCCAGCAATGGGGGGGTGGGAGAGCCCACGCGGCAAACACACCTCCACCGCCCGGGACCTGGCTGCCCTGCCGTGCCCCTGGCCCAGGGGGACCCTCTTTCCTCCAACGCCATTTCGGCACACGCGGAGCTGCTGGCCGCAGGCGCTGGCGAGCTCACGGGGACGCTGGGCACAGGGCCCCACACACGGGCGAGCCCCCTCCCACGCGGAGGAGACCCCTCGGGGCCGGGGAGGCCCCAGCTGCAGGTCCCGGTGCTGGGTGGGTGCAGTGGGCTCACGCTCCTCCCGGAGGTGTCCTGCCCCACGCCTGCAGCCCCCTCCCTCCTGCCCCGGGCCGTAAATCAGCGTGGCCGTGGGTGCTGGCGCGTTCGCTGCCGCCCACCGGTGCCCCCCGCCTCCCTGCGGGGTCTCTCTCCCCTGGCGCGTTATCTGCCGCGGGGGTCCCACTTATCTCCGCTGTCACTTTCTAATGCTAGTTTATGGGCAGCTTTTTGTAGCTTAATTATGAAGTTTTTCAGCGTGGTCACGTGGCCACAGAAGCCAATAAGGCACCGAAGTGGGTCCATCCCAGCCGAGCCTGGCCCCCGCGGGGAGGAGATTGGCCGGTGTCCTGCCTGGGGCGGCGTGTGCGCAGCCAGAGCCCCGACACCTTCCCGGCGGACACGGGTCCCATAAATCCCCCAGCCCGCCGCGGACGGGGCAGCGGTGCCCAGCACCCCACCGAGGCTCCTCGGGCAGCAGCTCCCGGCCAGCGGCGCACGCAAGGCTCTCCGGCCGCGCCGGCCCCACGCGCAGAGGGGCACGCAGCCGCCTCGTGGTGAGTACGTGGCCATGGGGAGAGCCGCGGTCCCCGCGTCCCACCCGTCTCCCTCCCACTGCCGCCATTCCCCAGCGCGGCAGCGGCCAAGGCCGGAGCTGCGGACACGATGGGGCTTGGCAAGGAAGAGGGAGCTGCGCGTGGGCCTCCGCTTCCCATCCCGTCCCCACCAGCGGGTGTGGGGATGGAGGCTCCGCTCACCGCGGGCAGCGGAGCGAGGCCTTGTCGTAGCCTTGGCCCCTCGGCCATGCTGCTGCCCAGAAATGACAAATCCGGCTGCCGAGGGGCCCTGCGAGCCCAGCCTGGGGGTCCCTGGTCACCCCAACGCTGCGTGTTGCCCGTGGGAGCGTAGGCAGCCCCCGCACCCTGGAGGCAGCCGGGGCCCCTCGGTGCCCGGGGCTGGCTGAGCCCGCGTCCCTTCCCCATCCCACGCCGGCAGGCGCCGCGGCCCTCGGCTCCGTGCTGCTTTTGGTCCTTGTGGGGTTTGCCCGGCTCTTCTCCCGACCCACGGCCCCTCCTGGACTCCTCTTCCTGGACGGCAGGTCCCGCTCCACGGCTGCCGGGCAGCTCCCCCGGGAGCTCGCCGCGAGCGTGGGGGCCGTGGCCGAGGGGCTCTGCCGGCAGCGGGAGCGCTCCTTCCCGGCCAAACAGCGGCTGGCCCACACCGGGGGCTGCTCTGCTGCTATTCTTAGCCTGGGCTCCATTCCTGGTGGCTCCGGAGCGATGCTCCGCCGAGCCCGTTTCCTGTTTGCCGCGCTCCCTGCCAGCGCCGCTTCCCACCCACCGCACCCTCGGGGCCGCGGCGGGCGCGTGGGGCGAGCCGGGCGGGATGAGCCGTGCGGGATGAGCCAGGCAGGATGAGCCGTGCGGGATGAGCCGCATGGGATCAGCTGGGCAGGATGAGCCGTGCGGGATGAGCTGCGTGGGATTAGCCGTGTGGGGCGAGCCGTGCAGGATGAGCCCTCTGGGGCCGGTGGCCACGGCTCCTCTTTGCAGGGCGCTGCCGGCAGCACAGCCCGCAGCCGCGCAGGAGCTCCAGGCACCCACGGTCCCCCTACCGCTGCCTTCCCTGCGGCTCCCTTGGGTGTCAAAACGCCTCGAGTCCAAGCTCCCTGCCTGGGCGCCGCGCGGGCAGCAGGCTCGTGCCCACGCTGGGACCGGCTGCGCCTCTGCGCTGGCCACCAAGGGTCTCCTGACGGCACGGGTCGGCCCTGATGGGACGGGTTGAGCTGCAGACCCCGGCTCGGAGCCAGAGCCTCGAGCTCCCCATGGCCGAGTGCCTGGGCTGTGGCGCGTGGCCAGCCAGCCCGGGAGCGTCCCCATGAGCCCGACGTGGCGGGAGCACGGGTGGCCCTGTGCCGGTCTGCTGGCGTCACGGAACGTTTCATGAAGAACCCCTGAATGTGAAGCCAGTGACTACTGGTGGTGAACAACCACGCCAGGACTTCACTGGCGGTGCCACCGGGACCTCCGGGTGCAGGGTGCCGGTGGATCTGGCAGGGCCCCGGGGGTCCGGGGGCTCCGTGCCGAGCGGGGCCATCTGCGGGGTGCTGCTCTTGCCCGGGTGCGTTTAATTGTCCTCCGGCCCCTCGCCCCCCGCGCTCCCACGCTGGTCCTGCCACTTGCACCCTGGGTGCCTGGGGCGGTGGGGGGCTCGTTGCTCCCCACCGATGGCCCGGGGCACCCCGCCAGCCCCGGGGAGAGCAGGGGGGGGCTGCAGCCCCTTCCTGCGAGAGGCGCCCCGTGCCCACCGGGTCCCTGGGGTCCCCACGGCCGGAGCCCAGCGCTGCCGAGGCCTGGCCGAGCGGCTCCTCCAGCCCAGGAGCAGCGGTGGGAGCTGCCACCCGAGCCCCCCCAGAACCACCACCACCGCCACCCCCGGCCCCAGCGCCCCGAGCCCCCCGCACCCGGCCCGGGGCCACCTCCCGGAGCTGCCGGCCCGGGGCCTGCGGAGCTGGGTCCGTCCCGGGGCAGAGCGCGGTCCCGGTCCCCCGTGTGCCCGTGTCGCCGGGCTGGCAGGTCCCTCCGCCCCCGCCCCGTGTCCCCGGCGCCGTCAGCCGCCCGCTCTCCCCAGAGGAGGTTCCCCAGCCCCCGGGGGGCTGGCCGCTCGCCCGCACCAACATGGAGCTGCTCTTCCAGGCGCTATAAAGGGCTCCGGCTCCGGCACCTGCAGCTCGGTCTCCGCCGCGCCGCGCATCCCGCTCCGCACCCAGCGCAGGGGCTGGGGGCCGCCCTCCCCGTCCCTGTCCCCGTCCCTGTCCCCGTCCCCGTGCCCGTGCCCCGCCGCCCCGTCCCGCTGACCCGCTGGCTCGTCCCGCAGCAGGGCCGCCGGAGGGGATGGACTATTCCTATGATGAGGACCTGGACGAGCTCTGTCCGGTCTGCGGGGACAAGGTCTCCGGGTACCACTACGGGCTGCTCACCTGCGAGAGCTGCAAGGTAGGAGCCGCCCGGGGCGGGCGGGACCGGGGGGCCGGGGCTGAGCGGGGCCGGGGCTGAGCGAGACCGGGCCTGAGCGGGACCGGGGGACCGGGGCTGAGCGGGACCGGGGCTGAGCGGGGCCGGGGCGTGCGGGACCGGGGCGTGCGGGACCGGGGCGTGCGGGGCCGGGGCGCCGGGGCTGAGCGGGGGCCGGTGCCTGCGGGGCGCGGAGCAGCGCGGCTGGGGCCGTGCGGGGCGCGGAGCTGCTCGGGGAGCGGGGCGGCGGGGCCCGGGGCTGTGCGGGGAGCGGGGCCGGGGCCCTGCCGGGGCCGGGGCGGCGGGGCCGACCGCGGGCCGCTCCTCGCCCGTTTTCGTTAGCGGCGAATTCGCGCTCGGCGGCGGGACGGGAGCGCGGCCGCGACGGGGGGCGGCGGGAGCCTCCGTCAGAAGCGGAGCTGCGGCTGCCCGGGGAGGGGGGGGGGGGGGCTGGGGCTGGGGCTGGGGCCGGGGCCGGGGGGCCGGTGCCCGCCGCATCGCCGCCGCCCGCCGCCGCAGGGCTTCTTCAAGCGGACGGTGCAGAACAACAAGCACTACACCTGCACCGAGAGCCAGAACTGCAAGATCGACAAGACCCAGCGCAAGCGCTGCCCCTACTGCCGCTTCCAGAAGTGCCTGACCGTGGGGATGCGCCTGGAAGGTAGGGCAGCCGCGGGGGCAGCCGCGGGGGGAGCCGCGGGGGGATCCGCGGAGGCTCCGCGGGGGCTGCGCGGTTCCCCCGGTGGCCGTCGCGCTGTCCCCGGCTGCCGCCGCCCGCCCCCGGGCCGGGAATTCCCGCGGCCGCTTCGATTCCGTTGTTCCCTCCCAAGTTAAAAAAAAATTCGTTTTTTCGCGTCGCCTCCCGCTTTTCCTTTTTTTGTTTTTGTTTTGTTTCCCCGGGGGTTTTGGCGGCTGCGGCTTCAACTTTCCAGGATTTTCTTTGCTGGCAGAACGGTTGGGAAATAGCGTAGAAATTATTGTTTTCCTTAAGCGCATAATTCCAGAAGCCGAGACTTAAGGAAAACATTTAAAATGATGGGGCTCGCAACAAAACTGCTGCAGACCCACCACGAATTATATTTTTCCTCTTGGTGACATTTAGTGGGACAAATTTCTCGTCCAGCTCTCGGGGAGCGCAATTACCTCCCCCACGGCCGCCACCTCGCTCATGTCAGAGAATTCGATCCCGACTGCGATATCAGAGTCGAGCCCGGCATCCCCAAGTCGTGTGTTGTGGCTTCTGCAACGCTTAGCGCGGGGCAACAAAATACGTTTGGGGGGACAGATCGCTGGCAGGCGACTGCAAAGCAAAAGCAGATGAGGGAAGGAGCGTGTGTCCCCCCCTGAGTCAGCAGCCCCCCCACCTCTTCTCCCCTGAAATCGTTTACATTTTGCAGCGGATGAAAGCAGGCAGCAGATGCTCCAGCGGGGCTGAGCCCCTCACCTGGCCGGGGTCGCAGAGCCCGGGAGCTCCGAGCAGGGTGCAGGTTGATCAGAAAGTGCCGCGCGTACCCGCACAGCGGCCGCTCGCTTCCAGGAGTGGGGTGAGAGCCTGCGAGCAGAGGCACGGGAGGGAGACACAAACAACATCGAGCTGCAAAATCAGCCCCTGCAAACTCCCGGTGTGGGCTGGCTTCCAGCCTTGTCTCCAAACAGATCCCAGTTTTTATTCTCCTCCCTGAGCTGGAGTTACCGGTGCCTTGGATCAATCCGTGTGTGCTCCGGCAGCTTTGACCGGTGCTGGGGGCTCCAGGGGCAGGCAGGCAGGGGCAGCGCTTGGGGTGGCTGGGGGGAGCGCAGGCACGGGCTCAGTTTGGCTGTTTTCAGCAGTTTTTGCTCACCGTGGAGCTCATTTGGTCCCACAGCCCATGAGAGCAGCAGCCAGGATTTTTTATTTTCCCACTGTTAGCTCCTTAGCAGAGTCCTGCAGTCGGGCAGCCAGGGGGGATCCCCCAGCTGAGGGTGATGATCCCATCATCTCTCTGGTGATTAAAAAATGGAGCCCACCTTTCCTCAGCTCCTAGTATTTTGGGGCAGGGAATCTGAGGTGATGCTTTGAAGGTGAGCCTCCAGCTGCACAGGACAAAAGCGAGTCCAAAATGATTATTTCGGGGACAGAGTGTTGGCACAGGCCCCCCTCGAGGTGCCCAAAGGGGTGCTGCAGCAAAGCCTGGCTGGGGAAGCAGCACAGCCCTGGGCCAAGCCTACCCGTACCCCCGGGCACCCCCTGGGCACCCCCCGTGCACCCCCCGTGCCCCTGCCCGGGCAGGGAGAGGCGGGCGAGGGCAGGCAGGGCTCGGTGGGCAGCGAGGGCAGGCGAGGCAGTGGGAGTGGGAAGGGGGGCTGCGGAGTGCGCTGGGTGCCCGTGCCGGCTGGCCGCACCCTGGGTGCATGGCTCGGGGCTGCCTGCAGACGGTTTTGCCGGGGGATGCCGGGGGTGCAGGCGCTTCCTGGGTGGCTCCACTTGGGCCCCCTTGCCCTGGAGGCTGGGGTGCATCAGCTGGGGTGCACGGGTTGCTTCCCGGCAGCCAGCTGGGATGCAGCAAATGGCAAGTTGTTCCCGATCCCAAGTGAGGCACAAATGGCAGGAAAAGCGGAGCAGGAGGGAATTCAAAGGCCTCTTCTCCCTTTGTGTTCTTGCTGGGAGAGGGAAG
>BOSO01005895.1:66720-106258 GCA_018403395.1 Gorsachius goisagi
GTCTCCCTTGTACCCCTGGAGTTAGGAACTGCCCCAGGGCAGCTGTCTGTTGCCCAGAGGCGAGCGGGCAGGCTTTGGGGGGGGGGGCCCACAGCACCCCCACCTCGGAGGATGCCTCTGGCCGCCCTGCTCCCAGCGAGATGCTGTTTTCATGGATAAAGAATGAGGGAGGAAGCGCGGGGCAGCTCCCCTGGGAGCACATTCCTGCTCGCCCTGGAAATGCTGCTGCTCCCGGCCGACGTTCCCGCGTTTCCAGCCTGCCTGGGGAGAGTTCAGGAGGTGCCCTGGCTCTCCGGGGGGGCCTGGCTGTGCTTCCAGAGCCTGCAGGACAAGCAGGCAAAAGAGAGGCAGAGGTAACAGCTGAGACACAAAAGCGAGACCCTTCTGCTGTCAGCAGGGACGCAAACTATCGGAGGGCTTTTTTTTTCCCCTTTGATGCTAAGTCTTTGGGCTGTGCTCGCTGGCGCGCTCTCCTCCATCCCTCTGCATCGCCGTCCGGCTCCCAGCGAGTTGAGGCTCTTCCAAGGGTGGGCTGGGGCGGCAGCCCCCGGGAGCAGAGCGGGGCGGCGCGGGGGGACGAGCTCGTGCTGCAGAGAAGCACCTGCTCCCTCGCGCGCTGACACATTCTTGGGTTTCTTTTGGGGTTTGGAGGCAACGTCTACGTTGCTGCAGCTGGGAGATTGCGACGGGGCCACCAGCGTGACTCTGCCGGTGGGACGCTCCCCCCGAGCCCCTCGGCCGTCGCTGATTGCCGGCAGGGACGGGCAGCCTCCTGCCTGCAACCCTGCGGCGGGGTGCAGTGTGCCCGGCTGGGGCTGCCAGCCGTGCTGCCTATGGAAGGGGCAGAGATTTGCAGAAAAGCAGCACGTGCAGCCTGGATGCAGGCGAACCAGGGGCTGAGAGGGCTGGGGGGGGTCCCAGGCTCTGCAGAAACAAGGAAATCCCAGGGCTGGTCCAGAGTCAGGGGTCATAAAAATTAAAGTGGGTGTCGAGCCCCGTTGCCTGCCCAGGGTTCACGGGCTGTCCCCCCGACCTGCAAGGGATGCAAGCTGTTTTACCCCCCCCCAATTTTATAGTTAAAGCCAATTGTCTCTTCCTTTCCTGCAATTCCCAGGGGCTCTGAGGTTGACACTGGCAAGGCAAGAGCCGGGGCCAGGCACCCAAACCTGCCATGCCACGTCCCTGGTGTGCGTGGCTGGGCTGGGAGCCGCACAGTCCTGCCAGCAGCTTTCTGGGAAGGTCTTCCCGGTGCCCCCCAGCCCCATTTGACCACCAAATCCCTCCTCCCCTTCATTTTCTCCGTGCCGCGTGGAAGTGCAGGTCTCCCTCCATGCGGGTTCACCGCAACCTCTGCCCTCTCCCTGTCCCCAGCCGTGCGTGCCGATCGGATGCGCGGCGGGAGGAACAAGTTTGGGCCCATGTACAAGCGGGACCGTGCCTTAAAGCAGCAGAAGAAAGCTCTGATCCGTGCCAACGGCTTCAAGCTGGAGAGCGTGCCTCAGATCGTGTCACCGGTGCAGAATGACTACAGCCTGTCCTCCACCATCCACAGCATCCACGCCATGTCCAAGACCTTGCCGCCCAACCCTGCCGCCTTGACGCCCGTCGACTACGAGCGCAGCCCCTACGGGACGCCCTCCCTGGGAATGACTGTGCCCAGCCACGCGCCGCTCGCCGGCTACCACTACCCCTCCTTCCCCAACCGCACCATCAAGTCCGAGTACCCGGACCACTACACCAACGCGCACGAGTCCGTGCCCGCCTACGTGTACCCAGAGACCTACCCCAGCAGCTCCCCCCCCGACATTCCCGAGGTCATCCTGAAGCTGCTGCAGCTGGAGCCCGACGAGGCCCAGGTGAAGGCGCGGATACTGGCCTGTCTGCAGCAAGAACAAGGCAAAGGCCGGCACGAGAAGCTCAGCACCTTCGGCCTCATGTGCAAGATGGCCGACCAGACCCTCCTATCCATCGTGGAGTGGGCACGGAGCTGCATCTTCTTCAAGGAGCTGGAGGTAGGAGCCTGGGTTGGGGATGGGGGGGGAGGGATGCTGCGCTGGGCAGGCGGCGGGAGGCAGGCAGGACTAGGGTGAAACGCCGTGAGTTTGGGATGCTGGTGTGGGCAGGACTGGGGTGAAATGCCCTGAGTTTGGGATGCTGCCGTGGGCAGGACTGGGCTGAAATGCCGTGAGTTTGGGATGCTGCCACGGGCAGGACTGGGCTGAAATGCCCTGAGGACAGGGCAACACCTGTGGGCACGAGCCGGGGGCTGCCAGTGCTGCAGATGTGCGGGTGAGTCCCCGTCCCGCTCCCGTCTCTGGCAGGGCCGGAGGCGCCAGAGCCCGGCTGCGCCGACAGAGCGACTCCCACTGCTGCCGCGGGGCTAACGATTTCAGATTCATCATGGCGGGGGCAGGCGTGGAGGCAATCGCTGGCAGAGTGACTGCGGTGTCAAGCTCAAAATATAATTGAAAAATGTAACGTTGAGGAATTATAGTTGAGACAATTCTCTCCTCCGCCTTTAGGAGGAAAATCGATGCTGTCAGGTGGGTGCCGGGGCAGGGCTGGCCGGGACGGGGGCCACCACCGAGCCTCCTCCGGAGCCACTTCTGCTGCTGGCAGCCTGCAAGCGTGCCCGGCTGGGGGACGTGGGGCTGACCCCCATCCCGCTGGGCCACCCCATCTAGCAAATCCCCCCAAATATTTACTGGGGCCAAGGGATGGATTGGCAGGGGTGGGGCAGCCTCTGCCACCCTGCCGGCCTTGCCAAGCTTTCAGGACGTTTTCCCTTCATGTCCTGGGCTGACTTAAGATCCCACAACCGTGAAAAATGGGAAAAATAATTTTGCAACTTGGCCAAAACCCAGAGAGCCACATCCCAGGGTGGCTGGGAGACTTGGGTGCCTTCCCATGTGCTGAGCGTGAGGCCATGCTTGCCAGCTCTGGCCAAAATCCTCCCGCGGTGCCGTGGGGACTGTGTCCCGGGACGGGGCCAGGCTCTCCCCCGTGCCCACCCCGCAGGGTGCCATGGGGCCGAGCGTGGCAGAGCCTCGTAGCCCAAAATAGCCCCCAGCTGCCAGAACAGTGTCAGGAAACGGCATTGTGGGGGTGGGTTGGGCTCGTTTCAATCATATCAGTGTCCAGCCTGGATTTTGGGAACAGGGTGGTTGTTGTTTTGCAGGAGATATTGTAAACAGTGTAAATTCAGCTCCCGGCTGCATTGCCGCATAGCCTTGTAGCTCCATTGTCAGCCTGATTGCGCCACCAAAATAGGCTGGTTCCGTGTGAATCCAGGGCGGCGGCGGGCGCTCCTCCTCCCGGGGGGGCTCTGGGTGGGACGGCAGTGCCAGGGCCCTCACCTGGGCAGGGCCACCCGCGTCCTGCGGGAGCGGGACACATCCTCCGTCATGCCCGGAACGTGGGACAGAGGCCGTGGGTCCCTGGCCCCGCAGGACACCCCATCCTGCCCTGACTCCAGAGAGAGTGTGGGAAAGCGCGGCTGTCCCTGGCCTTGGCTCCCCCTGAGCCCCCCAGCACGGGGCTGTGGTGCCTGGGCCCCTCTCTGCGTGTCCGTCCCCCCCGTCCCCCCCCGGGGACGGTGCCAGGGCTGCCCACCACCCACCCCCTGGCTTTGCCTTGGGCACGCGGAGAGAAGCCGGTGGGAAGCAGGAATGGGTCTGCAGCTCCTGCAACCCCATTCCCGCTCCTGCTGGCGCATAAAAGCAAACAGCCGCTGGGGCGGTAAATGAACTCCTGCTAGCGCAGAGTTGATGGCTGCACCCTAAAGCCCGCTAGCACGGAGTAAAACCGCGCTCTCGGAGATCGATGGCCATCATGCAGGCAGTCCCTGCTGGGTGCTCAGGGTTCCTCGGAGCAGGGGATGCCAGCAGCCCTCTCCATCCCCTGGGAACATCGGCGTGAAGGCGATGGTCACCATCTCCAGCCGGGGAAGGGCTGCTCCCCAAGGCTGGGGCAGGGATCCAGGCTGGAAGGGCATCGTGCTGGGACATCGCTGCGGGGCGTCACGACGGGCTGATGCCAAGCGGGGAAGGGGATGCAGGCGGGTGAGGAGGGGGTGTGGGCAGATGCCCCCCCACGTGCGGCGTCCCCTGCCTGAACACCCCCAGCACCCACGCGTTCCTGCTGCAGGGCTGGTTTGCAGGCAGCTGGGTTCTCCCCCAGGGTCTCGCAGGGAGCCTGGAGAGGAGGGAGCAAACCCTCGGGGACACGGGGACCTGCTGGCTCACGCCTGGCCAGGACAAGCCTTTGCTCCCAGGGAGAGCGGGAGCAGGGCCCCCCAGAGCTGGCCGGTCCCGTTCCCGTTTCCATTCCCGTTCCCGTTTCCATTCCCGTTCCCGTTTCCATTCCCATTCCTATACCCGTTCTCATACCAGCAGCCCAGCAAGGGGCAGCGGCAGACCGGGTGCTTTGCCATCTCCTCCTGGTGGGGTGGCCAGGGTGGGGGACCCTTGGAGAGAGCCCCCCTCAGCCCCCAGCTTCGCCGCCGCCGCGCCTGGGGAAGGCGGGGGGAGATGGGCTAATGGCCTCTTGACATCGGCTCACACGCCACGTCTGCCCGCAGGCGCGGGGCAGTCAGATTGAAAACAGATTTAACTTCCCAGATATATCGTTTCATTTAAGGGCCAGTAATTCTGTCAGTCTGCCACTGACAAACGAGGGTCCCCATGCCAATCCGCCGGGGAGACTGATGTCGCGGCGTTCATCTCGTGTCACCAGGCAGAGAATTACGGACTGCGCTGGCCTTCGGAGGCAAGACTAATAATGCCGCGCGGCGGAGGGGGATTTGGGGGCCCGCTTGTTTATCGAGGGCCGGCCAGGCAGCCGTGGCGCGAGGCCGCGCGGGCGGAGGTGGAAGAGGTCAGCGCTGACGCCCATAAATACGAACTTTAACTGAGTCTAGATGAGATGTGTCAGGACTGAGGGAAGATTTGCAGCGTCTCTTCAGGAAGAAAAATATGGGCTGGGGGTGAAATATATTTTGTTGGGTCGTGAGTCTCAGGCAACTTTGTCCTTTCAGATGTAATTTTTTTATATATATATGGAGGGAGACAGAGAAATGTGCACACACACGCGCACGTGCAGGCTCACATTGTGTCTGGGTTTGGTTTATCCATATGGATCTTGCGCAGCCTGGTTTATATAGGTGTTACTGCCATACGTACATATAAATATCGTGCACACAGGGGTGCAGTGACCTTTAGATTGGGATGAGCAGCCAGGAATGTTAAACAAATTGCCGCGGTTTCAGCCCGAAGGCCGGGCTGGGCTGAGCGTGTGGCGGGTCCCTGCCACCGGTGGAGGGGCACGGGGTGGCTGCGGGGAGGGGGGTTGATGCTGGCCCCCTCCTCGACCCCTCCTCGCCGTGGGGCCGGGGCAAACCACGCTCCCAACCACCCCACGCACCCGTGGCGGGGGGGACGCTGAGGGTAGCGCCGTTCCCACGGGCCGAGGGGCTCCTGCAGGACGCCGGGTCTGTCTGCTCTTCCTCGCTTCTCGTTAGGGATCTGAGAGTCACGACGAAGCCTATTTGTAGTCGGTTGCTTCTCCGCCTTCAGCATGCGTGGGTCATCCTGACCCCATCTCCTGGCCAACAGCCAGAGAGTTTTTTTGGCAGATCTAAAAAATCTCCTTCTGGTCGTGGATGCTGCGGCGATGTTTAGCATCCTATGCACTGGGGGAAATGGTGACGGCTTGCTTTCCCTGCCCGCTGGCGCCGCGGCTGCCACCGCCCGGCCCTCGCTCCCCGGGCACGTACGCACGCAGAGCCACGATGCCCACGCAGCCTTGCGGCCGGGTGCCTGCCGAGCAATAGCAAAAAAAGCAGTAACCTGGGCCACGGCAGCAAGGAGATGAGATCCCGGCCCTGACACACTGGTCTTGGTGGTTTTTTTTTTTTTTTTTTTTTTTTTGCTTTAAGATGCCCATCGCAGTGGTATCTGGGCGGGGGGATGGGGGTCTGTGGTGACCATTAACACCTTAGGCTTGTGCGGGGTTTCGATGGCGGGTGGCCGGCCGATGGCAATCCACTTCGCACTTCTCGGTAGCCAAGGTGACGGGTCCTGCTCGCACCCAGTAATTGCCCGGGCTGCAGCTGGGAGCACTGGTGTGTGCTGTGCACCTTCCGCTGGGGCAAATCCTGCGCCGGTGATGCGGGAGGAGGCGCGGAGAGCATCCCTAGGGGTGAAGGCAGGCGGGGGGCACCTGAGGGTTCCCCGTGCCCGTGGCGTGGGGCAGCTGGCTGGAGGGAGGCTGGGGACTGATGTCCTGGGACCTGCCCAGGGCTTCCGAGCGAAGGGTTGCTGGTGGGTCACTGCTCCGTGGCGCTGCAGAGATGTTTGAGGGCGGCCGGCGGTACCTGAGGTGGGGATGCCCTGGACCGGCCGTGCGGGGAGCAGCGAGGACAGCAGGGCTGTGCCGTCCCCATGGGGGTTTGGCTCAGAGATGCTGAGGTGCTGGGGTAGCCTGGGCACATTTGGGGAAGCCCCAACGTTCCCGGGAGCTTCCTCTTCTCATGCCAACAGACCCACGGGGAGGGTCGCAGGAGGTTTCAGACTCCCCTGCGGCTCAGCTGCGTGGGGGTCCTGCAGCCCCATGCCCCCGCACCCCCTGCCTCCCCTCCGGCCCTCGGCCCGAGCCCATGGGGGCAGGGAAATGGGTTTATCTGTGGGTCGCAGGCTTTCGGCAGCAAGGCACTTGTGGCGCCGGGTGGCAGGGGAGCGCTCGCCCTGCATGGGGAGCGTTTCGCTGCCGTGTTTTGTGAATGGGTTAAATGCTTGCTTTAAAAAAAATTTAAAAAAAATAAAATAATAAATCGCCTCTTAAAGACAGCTTGCATCAGGTCCTTGATAAAGCACTCCGCTGAAAAGCCTTGACATTAAAAGAGGAAGATCCTTTGCTTAACTTTTAAAGGCGAGAGTGCGTGCGTGCCGCCTCGCCGGGGAGGGGGGTTGATTGACTCTGAGGGGTGTCCATTAGCAGCCCTCTCCTCCCGGGGGGCCAGGCTGGGCACAGGGGGGGGATCTCCAGCCAGAAACCCCCTCGCAGCGGAGCCACGCCACCGGAGCGGGACCACGAGGAGACGCCCGCTGCCGCCCCAGCCCGGGGCACGGGGCCACTCAGCTTGGTCCCTGGAGATGTCCCCAGAGCCCCCAGCCCAGCCAGCCACGCTCCCAGCCACATCCCCCCCCATGCCGTGGCCGTGTGGATCCCGGCACGCAGCGACGCTCCCGGGAGAGGCCGCGGCACAGCGAGCGCGCTGGCAGGGGCACGGCTGCGTGGCCGGCGCACGGGGCAAAACGCTGATGGGCTGCGGGGAGGTGCTCTGCCGAGGAAGCTGAGCCTGCCTGCGTGGAGCGGGAGAAGCCGATCAGTCGTTTTTAAAGGAAGAAAAGAAGATTTCAAAGTTGTTGAAATGCTTCCTTTTGGAAAAGCTGAATTATTTTTTTTTTTAAACCATTTTCAGAGCAAACCCTTCAGTCTGTCCCTTCCAGAGGTCATCCCGCCGAGGAATGAGGCACAGGAAGGAGCTTCCAAAACAACCCCACGACTCGGCCGGAGCGGAGGAGCTTGGTACCGGCCAGGACCGTGGGGCTGGGCTGGCAGCGTGCTGCCGTGCCGTGCCAGGAGCCCGGCTCCCAGCTAGCTAGCCCCTCGCCTTGGGGCAGAGGTCCTCAGCAATGCAGCAAATCTCCGTTTTGTTTTGATGCAGAATGAGCTTTTCCCCCATACTTTGTTCAGCAGAAATCTTGTGGGCTGTGTAGCCGGGCTCCCTCACCGGCTCGGGCGACGCGGCAGCGAGCCCAGCCTTGGCAGCCCCACGGCGCCCATCGCGCCGCGCTGCAGGCGGGTTTCGCACGCCGGGCTGGAGCGGGCACCACAGCCCTGGCTGCCGTCGCCTCCCGTGCCGCACCCCCATCCAGGCGCCGCGGGGCACCCAGGTCTGACCACCCACCGCACCCGAAAATCAAATCCTGGCAGCTGGCGGCGAGCGCCAGGCTCTGAGGCCATAAAGCTCTTTCTCATCTGACTTCCATTCCTTTTGCAATCTCCCAGCACTGGTTTATTGCAGCCTCTTCAGCCAAACGAGGGAATTATCCCGTCCTGTGATACTGCATCCGTCTTCCTTCCGTGAAAGGCGGCGAGCACAATGGCGCCGCGGAGCTCTGGTGCTGAACGTGCTCTGCGGGGAGGTACCACGGCCCCCCCCGGCCCCTTCCCCGCGCCAGCTTTGCAGGAAAGGGGGGCGCTGGCTGGGCAGGGCAGGGGTTCAGCTCTTTGCAGAAAGGATTTGGGGTCCCCCGGAGAGCAGCAACGAGGGGACGATCCATGGTGGCTCTCAGCGGGGCGGTGGGGAGGGCAGCCGAGCGGCGTGCCTCCTGCCAGCTCCCCGGGCCGGGGCAGCAGCACCCCCTCAGCCAGGCGTGGGGGCCTGGCACGGCTCTGCCTTTTGCCCAACGCAGCCGTCGGCTCATCCCGCCCGGCGCTGGAGCTGCCTGCAGCCCACCCGGTTTTCCCGCGAGACCTTTGGGGGGGGTCCTTTCAATTTGTGTCCTGGGTTGAGCTTTTTGCCAGGGGCCATTTGCAGGGGTTTTTTTTGGAAGCGTGGCTGTGCACGCTTATACCCGTGCCTGCACGCACACCCCAGCACACGTGCAAATGTGCACGTGGCCACACGCGTGTTGATGCGTGGGCTGGGGCAGACCCAGCAGCCCAAGCCAGCCAGAAGCCCCCCCCCCAGTAGCTCTGTCCCCCACCAAAACCCGCCACCCCGGGGAAGGGAGGTGAGGATGGGCACTGCCTTATTTCATTTTAAAGTATCCGGAGGGGCTGCCCGGAGACCCAGGGCCTTTGTGCAGCAGCCGCGCGTTCCCTCCCGCCGGCCAGCAGTCGTTTTGTTAAAGATTTCCGTGTGGTTCGGGAAGGTTGTGCCTGGCGGGGGGGGGGAAAACCCGCGCTGATACGAGCCAGCAAGTGCCACCGAGGCACGCGGAGCTGCTCCAAAGCTGGCTCTGTGCAGCCCCCCAGTCCGCCCCCGCTCCTCCCGCCCGGGGTCCCCCTTGCTGGGGGTGCCCCTCCGGCTCCCCCCGCCTGCCCAAGGGGACCCCGCTGCGGGGCTGGCCTCCCCGGGACGCCGGCCGGGCGCGGGGCCGGTGCTGTGCGAGGTGGTTGCCATCTTTGCTATAGATGCTAACGAGTGCTGTGGGCATCAGTCTGGTCGTCCTCTCCGCGCACCAGCCGTGGAGGGAGGTTAATTTGCAATTAAGGTGTCATTAATCAGGTGCAGCATCTCCTTGCTAGGAGCTCGTTCACAGTCAGGCTGCAATTTCCACGGATAAATGGGTGGGTGAGACGTTGGGAAATGCTCTGCAGGTGTGGAGGGGGGGGTGGGAAGGGTTCTTAAAAAAAAAAACCAAAAACCCCAGGGCTTTTTGCCAGGCTGTGAGGCTCAGGGACAAAGTCCTGGAGGACAAAGTCCCGTCCCTCCTGGAGGAGCTGGATTCCGAGGGAGGGGAGCGATGCCCCCTGTGCGCTCCCCTGATGGGTTGGCAAGCAAACCTGTGCACAAAGCGGACCTGGGGCCTCCAGAGCTGAGGGCACCTGGGGGCTTTAGGGGAAAGCAGTGTTTGCCACATCTCCAACACGCCACGTTGACGCCGTATCCGTGCCAAGGCATTGCTCGTCCTGGTGGCAGAAGGCCCCGGCCGCTCTCTGCTTCATGTAAGGGCACCGGTGACCGGACTCGCTGCTCCACCTCTGGGCACTTGAGCTGAGCAGCAGAGAAAGGTTTATTTTTTGACACTGATGCCAATTTGGTAGAAAACCCCTTTCTGCTGCGCTCGGGGTGAGACACAGATGGGTGCGGGTCCTGCCCAGGTCCGATGCCAACGCAGCGACGCGCCGTAGCGGCTGATGGCGTGAGTTCAAGCCGTCGCTGCCGCAGGACGGGAGCGTGGAGCCAACCCGCAGCGTGCGGAGCTGGGGGCTGGCGGGGTGGTGGTGCCCCCACGGCCGTGCCCCCGCGCGACGGGCATCAGCGGCGCCGCCGCTCTGGCTGTGTTTCAGGTGGGCGACCAGATGAAGCTGCTGCAGAACTGCTGGAGCGAGCTGCTGGTGTTCGACCACGTCTACCGGCAGCTGCAGCACAGCAAGGAGCACAGCGTGCTGCTCGTCACCGGCCAGGAGGTGAGCGCCGGCCCACGGGCACCACCGCGGCCACTGCGCTTGGGCTGGTGGGGGCCAGGCAGCGGGGCTGGAGGGTGGGGGGGGGCACAGGGGTGACGTCCGTCTGTCTTCTGGCTGAGCGCGGCTGCCCCGGTGCGGGGCGGATGGGGTGGTTTTGCTATGGGACTGCTTGTGCAGAAGGTCCCGTCCCATCCCAGTCCAGCCTGTCCTGTCCCATCCTGTCCCATCTTACCCCACCCTATCCTGACCCACCATCAAGCTCCTTCTTCTGGAGAAAAATGTTCCTCATGGAAAGATCAACGGCTGGACCTGCACTCGCAGGGGCGGGGGGTGAGACGGGGCCCCTTCCCTCCCCGGGGACAGGTTTTGGAGACACAGGCACCCGCAACGCCAGGGCTCGGCAAAGGGCCCCTCTGGTTTAAGGGTGCTGGAGAAGTGGGGTTCCCGTTTTCACCCCTCAGCCTTGGCTTTGACGCCCCTAATTCGTGGTCAGTGCTGTGGGCTGGCGCCCGGCTCCTGCCCTGCGCGGGGTCCCCTGCAGCAGGGCTGGGGGGGCTGCGGCTGACGCCGTCCCCGTCCCCGCAGGTGGACATGTCGACCGTCACGGCCCAGGCGGGTTCCATCCTGAACACGCTGGTGCTGCGGGCGCAGGAGCTCGTCCTGCACTTGCACTCGCTCCAGGTGGACCGGCAGGAGTTCGTCTGCCTCAAGTTCCTCATCCTCTTCAGCCTCGGTGAGTGCCACGGTGGGGGTCACGAGGACGAGGGGCAGGCCATGGGTCACAACCGTGGGTCACAACCGTGGGTCACAACCGTGCTGCCATGGAGGTTTGGGGGGGTGGGAGGGCAGCGGGAGGGAGCACGCGTGGGGTCCGGCCGTGCCGGCTGCCGGGAGCCGGGAGCGAGGGCTGCGACCTGCGGGCTCCCCCGCCTTCCCGGGGGGTCCGAAACTTCTCCCACTGTGGGACTGGGCTCTGCCCCCGGCCACGGGGGACGTCGCCAACCCCTTGGCTGAGCGGAGCCTGTTTTGGTCGCTCGCCCGTCGCACCGGGCAGGGAAACAACTGGCTGATACGGCCGCGGCAAAACAGGCGTGTTGACAGAGGAGGCAGCCGGGGCCGGCCCTATCTCCCGGGATTTGCGTCAGAGGCCCCGTGCCGCCGTGGGGCAGGGGCTGCGCGTGGCTCCTGATTAGGCTCAGCCCCGGAGCCCGCGGTCAGGCCGAGGCGGCGGGTTCACACGGTCCTGCTGCACCCAGACAAAATACGCAGGAGCCGCGGGTGCTGCTGCCGGAGCCCGCAATGTGTGTCCCTGGGGCTGCCCCGCTCCTGCCCTGCTCCTGCCCTGCTCCTGCCCTGCTCCTGCCCTGAACCTGCCCTGCTCCTGCCCTAAACCTGCCCTGTTCCTGCCCTAATCCTGCCCTGCTCCTGCCCTGCTCCTGCCCTAAACCTGCCCCGCTCCTGCCCTAAACCTGCCCCGCTCCTGCCCTAAACCTGCCCTGCTCCTGCCCTAAACCTGCCCTGCTCCTGCCCTAAACCTGCCCTAATCCTGCCCCGCTCCTGCCCTGCTCATGCTGCCGCCCCCATGGGGCGCATCTCCCCATCCACCATGGCCAGGGATGCGTCTGCTTTTCCCATGGGCATCTCCCCGAGGCAGGGACACCCATCAGAGTCCCACTGGAGCAATCTCAGCCCTCGGAGATATGGTGCAGCCACGGGCGGTGCTGAGCACCAACGGGGACCCCAAGGCACCCAGCCACCTTCATTACTGGTGCTGACACCTTTCCCTCGGCCCCGTCCCAGCAGGACATC
The DNA here is from genome assembly GCA_018403395.1 of Gorsachius goisagi. NCBI lineage: Eukaryota > Metazoa > Chordata > Aves > Pelecaniformes > Ardeidae > Gorsachius > Gorsachius goisagi. Next base: position 78,730 of record BOSO01005895.1, read on the forward strand.
TCACCTCCCGGCGTGAGGCCAGCAGCGGGACCTGCGCGGGGCTCAGCTGGCTGCCGCGCTCCCTGCTCGCACCTCTGCCGCTGCAGCCGCTTCGCTTCCCACACCTCCGTGGCCGCTGTTAATTGTACCTGGACACACAGGGACCGGCATTTCCCCAGCGAAACTTGGGCTTGGGTCCCTGCAGGGCCCAGGTGCTGGTGCTGAGCCAGGATGGTGAGCCCAGCTTGGGCCAGCCCCATCCCCATCCCCATCCCCATCCATATCCATCCCCATCCCATCCCCATCCCCATCCCATCCCCATCCATCCCCATCCCCGTCCCCGTCCCCATCCCCGTCCCCATCCGCATCCCCATCCCCATCCCATCCCCATCCATCCCCATCCCCGTCCCCGTCCCCATCCCCGTCCCCATCCCCGTCCCCATCCGCATCCCCATCCCCATCCCATCCCCATCCATCCCCATCCATCCCCATCCCCATCCATCCCCATCCCCATCCATCCCCATCCCCATCCCGTCCCCATCCCCGTCCCCATCCCCGTCCCCATCCCCGTCCCCATCCCCGTCCCCATCCATCCCCATCCCCATCCCATCCCCATCCTATCCCCGACCCGTCCCCGTCCCCGTCCCCATCCCCATCCCCATCCCCGTCCCCATCCATCCCCATCCCCATCCATCCCCGACCCCTTCCCTGTCCCAGCACCTCAGTCTGCGCTTGCACTTGTGCTCCATGGGTGCCCTCGGGGGGGGTCCCGCTGGCAGCGCTGTGCCCCGTGGCCAAGTGCAGCAGGCCACGAGCCGCACTCTGCGCCCGATGGACACCACCGCCTCTTTGGCACGTTGTCCTTTGCATCGCTGTACGTCACCGTCGTGGAGGAGCCAGCCTGCTCCAGGAGCGGCACCGCCACGGGGTTAATGGGTTAAGTGGGAGCGTTGTTGTGCTCCAGGCAGTGGGAATCCGCTCCCCCATGGAGAGGGACTGGGGTCAGGGCCGGTATGGTCTGAAGGACCCACCAGTTTGACTTGGGTTTGCTGTGGATGTGTCCCCGTTAGCAGGCAGGGCCGGCATCCGTGGGTGCCCCAGGGACCTGGGTGGGTGTCCTGGGGTGCGGGAGCCGCACTGCCATCCCACCCTGCACCTGCAGCATCTCCTCCCGCCACTTTCTTTTCCTCTAGAGCTGTTTTGAAATCCAGGGAAATGAGATATGAGAATTTGCTGGTCCAACAGTGATAAGGGGTGGCACAAACAGTGCCCAGGCTGGGAAATGAAGGAGCCACTGGGGCTCGTGCCCTGAGCTGGGACCTTCCCTGGCTGCTGCCCCGCAGGCTCAGCCCCGGGAGGGCCGGTCACCCCCCGCTGCCCCATGGCCCCCCGCGTTGGCATGGCACGGCAAGGCGAGCAGGAGCAGCGTCTTCCCGGCGCTCAGCCAGCACCGGCGGCCGCTGTGCCGATTGCGGCCGTGGTTCTGCTTCCCGGGAGCAGCGGCTTTCAGGGAGGGCATGGAATCGAATAGCCGTATTTTCCCATCCATCATTTTGCCCCAAATCCAACTTTTTCTCTCCATATTGCAGAGCTCACTTGGAGTAATTTGCCCTTCGCAGGCTCAGCTGTAGAGGACGGGATTGTGTATTATGTGTAGGATGTAATTGCCTTTAACAAGAGAATTTCCACATTTACCACTCGGCCACAGCACAATCAAAGCCAAGCCCGGCTCACAAGAGCTGCCATTTGAGTTCTAAATAGATTTCTCTCCTGAGCAGGTAAAGAGATTTAATTAAAATTAGGGCTTCTCAAAATAGCAATATTTATGAGGACGGCACAGGTTAGCTTTGTTCTACAGAAGGGCTTAATAGAGCCTTAATGGATTGACCTATCATTCGATTTCATGACTTACATTCATGAAGCAGCTACTCTTGGGGAGGGGAGGAAGAGAGGCTTTTATAGCCCACATTCCCTTAAGCGTTTGCAATTTATCAGCAGCTTCTCCCAAACAAAAGGAACTGTGAATAGGAAGAACACTTGAGGGCATAGAAATAATCCCAGGCATATCTGTATGTGTGATGGGAGGCTTTGTCACAGGACAGTCTTTGCAACCGCCGCAGTGTCTCTAAATGAAGTGAGTCAATGTTATTTGGACAACATTCTTTATTCCTTGCAGGAATGAAAAGATTATTCAAATATTCAATTAAACACTGAATAGGGTCTTTCAGAGAACCAGGTGAGTTCATCGAGTAGAACTAGCTATTGTTGAGCCAACTCAGGGGATAGGTTTGACATTTATCAATATAACTTCTTTTTTTTTTTAATGACATGCACAATAACCTTATGCAGATAAAGAGATTTCATAACAACAACCCGGGTGGAAGGGAGACAGCCACAATAGGAGCAAATGTGCCACGGGAGTGAAAAGGGAAGGGTGATCTGATAAAGTGCAGCTTGGCACGACCTGCAGCGCTTTGTGCCTGCGCCACGCAGCACCGGGCCGGCGGCGCGGCATGGCCGGGGGCTGCATCTCCCCAGGGACCCCCCGACTGCGTCGCATCTCCCCAGGGACCCCCCGACCGCACCGTGTCCCCGCAGGGACCCCGCAACTGCACCGCATCTCCCCAGGGACCCCCCGACTGTGTCACATCTCCCCAGGGACCCCCCGACCGCACTGCGTCTCCCCAGGGACCCCCCAACTGCGTCGCATCTCCCCAGGGACCCCCCCCGACTGCGCCGCTGCTCCCCGGGCTCTGCCCGAGCGTGGGCTGGGGGCTCCCAGCTTTGCTGGGCTGGAGCAGCGCTGGGTGCTGGGCCCCCCCCTGTGGCGCCAGGTAATGGGGGGCCATGGACACCCCCACCCAGCAGTCGGGGTCCCATCCGCTCCCTCCTGCTCAGCCACCTCCAGCACCGCGCTTTGCCCTCCCGCCAGCTGCTGAGCCCTTTGGCTGCAGGAGGGACCCACCTGGGTCAAAGCCACGTTTGATTCCCCTCTTTTTTGGGATGAAAGCCAGAAATAAACCCCAAACACCCAACCACCTCGGCCAGAACCTGTGCCTCGATTTCCCTATTCCCAGCCCGCAGGCAGGATGTGTCCGGGCTGCCAGCACAGACCTGAACTTGGCCGTGCGTCAGCGGCTGCTGGACGTGGGCGCGGAGCTGGCCACGCCGTTCCCCAAGCATGGGGGGGTGTCTCCGTGCCGTACAGTAAATCCATTAAATCCACTCGCCCCAGATGGGCTCAGTGCCGGGGTTTTCAGCAAGGTCTCCCGCGGGTGGGTGCCGAGATACCATCGCTGTGGGTGGCTGTGGCTGGCTGACGGGTGGCACGGCACCATTTCCCTAAAGCCACCGAAATCATCGCGCAGGGCTTGGAAAGCAGTTCATGGAGCACTCATGGCAACCCGAGCACCCAGGCGGCATCCTTGGGGGGCAGACCCCAGCTCAGGCTGCCCCCAAAAGCCTGGGGAAACCCCGAGACGCCAGCCTGGGCTGTCCCTGCAGCCACCCTCCTGCCACGGCTGCGGTCGCAGGGCAGTTACGGACCGGTTGTCCCCAGGGACAAGCTCTGCCGCGGGGCTGTGCGTGCCCCCCGCTCCGCAGGGCTGCCAGACTCTGCCTGCCCCTTGGTGCCACTGCCTGTTGCGCCGCTGCCCACCCCGCAGGCAGCAGAGCTGGCAGCAGCAGGATTATGGGGGAGCTGCTGCGACCCTGGCGAGGCGCGGAGGATTAGGGTTGCCAGGCTGGTGAGCCCTGTTGCCACATTGGAAAGATGAGGTTTGCCGGGGAATTAATTCAGCTGCTTCCTCGACCTTCAGGAATTAAAAGGGGCTGATGGCAACGGGTCCTGCGTGTGGGTGCAGCCGGTAACAAGTTTCGGCTTTCGGGGTGGCGAGGGCAGTGGGGGGGGCATGGGCCCTTCTGCTGCCAACAGGGGTTTGGACGTCTCCAGCGCTGGGGGAGACCCGGGCAGGGACGGGCAGCCCACGGCCAAGCGGGGACGGGGTGGGGGACCCCTCCTGCGCTGCGTTCTCGTGCATGAGGGGTGTTGATGCGGGAGCAGGGGCTCCTCCTGGTGCAGTGGGGTACAGATGGGGCAGACCCTAGGGTTTGGCACCGCTTCATCACTCTGTTCCCCCCCCACCCCCCCCCTGCTTTGCAGACGTGAAGTACCTGGAGAACCACACGCTGGCTAAGGATGCTCAGGAGAAGGCCAACGCGGCGCTGCTGGAGTACACCGTCTGCCACTACCCCCACTCCACGGACAAATTTCGCCAACTGCTGCTGCGGCTGGCGGAGGTCCGGGCACTGAGCATGCAGGCGGAGGAGTACCTGTACCACAAGCACCTGAGCGGGGAGGTGCCCTGCAACAACCTCCTCATCGAGATGCTCCACGCCAAGCGGACTTGAGCGCGGCCGCGAGCACGGATCCGGCGGAGCCCCGGCGCTGCCAGCGGCACGGCAGGGGCAGGACGCCCCCCCCCCCCATACCCCCTTCCCTGGGGCTGGCGGGCCAGCGCTGCTTCTCCACCCCAGCGCTGCCTTTCTCAGCGATGCTATTTAAGCTGTACTCTTGGAAAAGTCCCAGATGGTTTATTTTAATACGCAGTAAGGACGGTTGATGGCTGCGGGGCCGGGGGCTTGGCTGCCGGAGTGCCCCATCGGCAGCGCTGCCCCCCGGCTCCTCTGCACACCCGGTGCTCGACCTGTCGCCTGCCCAACCCGGCCCCGCGGGGCGAAGGATGGGTGAAGCCTCTCCCAGCTCTTCTCCTATTTATGCTCCTCTCCTGCTGCCCCTACCAGCCGTTCCTCCACCGCTGCCATCCCTCCCCCAACCCTGCCCCATGTCTCAGGGCCCCTCGTGCACAGGGCAGGGGAGAGGTGAGGTGTCCCCCCCCCCCCCTTGGGCCGTGGTTTCGCGGTGGTCGGGGTGTCCCCAGGCACCAGCACGGAGGCAGGGGATTTCTGCAGGAGCCGAGCAGAACGCCGGGGCTGGGGCTGGAGATGGCCCCACGCAGCCGTGCCAGGACCCCAAGGTGCACGTGCCGGGGTCCCCGCTCCTGGCTCCCCGCAGCGTTGCTGCCTGCGCTGCGTCCAGCCACTGCCCCAGCCAAGCAAGGGCAGGCAGGGACGGGCAGTGCTGAGCCCTCAGCCAAGATTCATTTTCTGAGTATTTGCCGTGGCTTTGCAGCCCGTAGCCACCGCAGTGCCCGGAGCCCATGGGTGTCTGCGGTCAGCACATCTCTGGGATGTCAAAGCTTTGCTGCAGAGGCTCAAAGAGATTTGGTACCGGGAGCAGGGGACTGCCCTTGGGACACTTTGGGCCCGTGGTCCTGCTGCTGCATCCCTGTGGCTGGAAAGCTTCGCAGATCCTGGTGCCCAGGCAGCATCGGCACTGTGAGCTGGTTCCCCAAGCATGAGGACAGGGTGGCCCCAGGATGGTCGCCCCAGGACAGGGTGGCCCCAGGACAGGGTGGCCCCAGGACAGGGTGGCCCCAGGACGGTGGCCCCGGGCAGCGCAGCTCCTGCCTCGCCCCGGCCGTCAGCCACATCCAAGCAGTGCCTGGAGAACAGGCAAGGGGCAGGATGGGGCCAGGGCCAGCCCCCGAACCCTCCCTGCCTGCAGGCGATGCCGGCAGCGCAGCCGGGCAGGAGGGATGTGCAGGTCCAGGCTGCAAAGAGCCTGGAGCTGCTCCGGTGCCAGCACGTGCCCAGGGGCTCGGGGAGGCGGGCGGGGAGGGGGGGCTTTGCAGCCCCTTCTTGCCTTTCCCCAAGTGCCTGGGGTGCCAAAACTGTCCTGGGCTTCATGCCGGGCCTGGCCGAGCCCCCGGACTCCCCATGGCGCTCTGCCATGTCCCCAGGCGACGTCGAATTTTGTGCCGAAGCCACGAGCAAAGAGCTGTGGGTTCCTCTCCCATTGCAGAACCAGAACGACTGGGCAGCACTGGGGGGGGGCTGCAGCCCCTGAACTGGGACATGCTGGACTCTTGCTGCTGCTTTCCCTCGGCCTCAGCCATGCTCTCCTCTCCTCCCTCCCCGCTGCCGGGCAGCCCAGCATGGCCCCCCCCCGCCACAGCCAGGCCCCCCCTCCAGCGTGGCTGGGCTGGCTGAGGTTTCTTTGCCACGGCGGCCGCTCGCTCCGCGTTCGGCGGGCGCTGTCATCCGCCGCGGCGCTGCGCGGAGCCGGTGCCTTGAGGAGCTGCAGGCGCTGCCGGGAGCCGGAGGGCGTATGGAAGCTTGTTAGCCGCAGAAGAGCGTGTTTGTCTCTGCTTTTCAACATGTTTGTGCATTTTCCTCCTGAAGAAGTCCGTGGTTCAGTTTCGCCTCCTTCTTTTTGTGAACTTAAAGAACTGGAGAAAATGGTTTGGGAGGTAAAAGACGGTTTATTTTCAGAAAATGAGAAGTGTCCTTAAGTGTCTCTCTCTGTCTCTCACATCCTTTTCTCCCTCTCATCCCTCCCCTTCCCCACTCCCCACCCTTCCTTCCTAGCCAGGAGGTTGCCAACTTCCTTGTCAGGAGCAAACCACTGTAATAAATTTTGCAGTTCATTTAAAAAGGCAGACTTTGTCTTTTTTTGGCCGTCTTTAACCCTCCTCGTCGGTGCCATCCCCTCCTCCTGGCTCCCCGTGGGCAGGCGGGCTGCCCTGCCCGGTGTCCCCGCAGGAACGCGGTGCTTGGCCCCGTGAGGGCCCTGCCGCCGCTGCCGGCGTGCCAGGATCCGACGCTACGGCTGCGGGAGCCGGGGGGGGGGTGTCGCTGCTTTGGTGGGATTCAAGGCATTGGTGGCTCGGGAATCTGGTTCAGCCGTGCTGCTGGGAATTGCCATAGCGACCCTGAGTGTGTTTTGCAAGGGAGCTCCCGAGTGACAGCGTTCACGGGCAGTGAGCTTCGACACGGGGTTTTTCACGTAGCCCTTGGTGGCCACCGCGGCCAAGAGCAGCCGGCGTGCTGCGCGCTGCGGCGGGGAGCAAAGCAGAGCTCTGCAACCTCTTCCATGGCCGGCCCGTAAGTATTTCAGCGCTGGGAAGCGCCCCCTGCCCTGGCTCTCCCCAATCCCAGCAGCTGGGAATGCTGCTTGGCTGGCGGAAAAACCGGAGCGATGGTCTGCGCTGGCGTCTCGCCCTTCTGGCCAGCACGGGGCTGCGGTTCCCAACGGCGCTTAAATGCGCGCTGGCCGGCACACGCTGGGCCGAGAGCGGGGGACACAGCGCGAGATGGGGGACAGCACCGGGTGGGGGATGTGTGTGTGTGTGCGGTGCCCCGGTCCCCTGCGCCGCCGCCAAACCCTGCCTTTGGCTGCGCAGAGCCACCGCGCGCTGCCGTGCCGGAACGCAAGCCCATTCCCATGGATGTGTTGCAACAAGGAGCGAAGGTTGCCTTTAAAATCAGCATTTACTGTGATTTTAATCAGCAAAAAACCTCACATTTTATGTGCTCTAAACACTAGGAAGGCAACACGAGAACGAGTCGGATGCAAAGAACGGAGGGGGAGAGATGAACCCCGGGTGACGAGGGCCCGCGCCAGCCGGCTGGGAGCCCCGGCCGGAGCAGGGAGAGGATTTTTGTCCTAAAACAGCAGAAGATGCTGCTGAAGTCAGCTGCTTTAGAAAAGACTTGAAGCCAGCCACTGTCTTCCTTAGTGCATGTGCTTCCTACGCATCCCGTCCCCAGCCCTGCCCGGCAGCGCCGTGTGCCGGGCCGGCAGCGGGGCCGGGGAAAGGCAGCCGGGAGCGCGGGGATGGGAGCGCGGGGACGGGATTGTGGGCACGGGCGTGTGGGGATGGGATTGCGGGGACGGGAGTGTAGGCGCATCGCCGGGGCACGGCTTTATCACTGGGGCACGGCTGCCATGGGCAAAGCTGGGCTTTCTCCCGTGCCGCCCGCTCCAGGCTCCCTGAGCTCTACCGGCCGGCGGTGCCGTGGGGAGGCTGCGGCAGCGCTGCACCAGCCCAGGCTTGGCTGCCCTGGCAGAGGCTGCCCGAGCCGTGGGAGCCCCCAGGCCGGCACGCAGACCTGGCAGGAGTCAGGACGAGTACCTGCCTGCTGGCTGGGTGCCCCTGGGGGGGAGCAGGGTGGTCTTCATCACCAGGTGAAGCCCTGCAAGACCCCACGCTACCCCGGTCCTGCCTTGGTTTGTCTGCACATGTCGCTGGGAAGAAGCACGGGGGGGGGGCGGTAACGATGCTGCCTGGGCTGGGACAGCCCCCGCGTGGAAGCCAGCTCCTCCAACCTGCCGTCCTCCCGGCTGCTGGACGAGCCTCGGCGTCGTGGGCCCAGCACCCAGAAACTTCTCAGAAACCTAAAGGAAAAGAGAAACGGTCTCAGCTGCGCCATAGCAAGGGGAGGGCAGGGGGCCGGGGGTGCACCAGTGGGGGTCCCACAGCCTGCTGGGGCTTTCGCACAGCCCCAACCCGCCACGGGACGGAGCACGGAGGATGGAGCACGGCCAGCCCCTGCCTTTCGCTGGTACGGCTCTGCCATCCCATGTGGCCCCCCGCCCCTTGCCCCTTCAGAGGTCTCTGAAATACGGTCCTCATGGCAGGGAGCCAAAGCGGCCTCCGTGCACGGGGCCGTAAGGAGAAACCTCTTCTCTCCCCCCCGTCCCCCCGCTCAGTAATTAGCCCACCGTGCGCAGCGCCGAGCCCTGAAGAATGAGGTTTAAATGGGATTTAATGAAAATACCAGCGCTGCCGTGGCGGAGAGCACCGGTGTCACACGGGCCCCATCTCCTTCCATCGGGGCACAAGGTACCGGGAAGGACGGCGGCACGGACAGCAGCGACGATCCCACCCCAGGGCGGCCCGGCGGGGTCGGTGTTGGGGGGTGGGTCAGCGTTCCTCTGAGTGCCCACCACACTTGGGTGCCTTACTGGCTTTGAATCCCAAAGATTCGTAATTTCCTTATTATTATTTTAAGACCAATCTTGTTTAACACGGTACGGTGAGAGTTTCAGAATTACTCAATATTGATCACGGAAAGGCTGGGCCATGGAGACAAGCTCCATGTTGCTATGTGTGGCTTAGCAACATATAAATGTATTCAAACAGAATAATGAAATTATCGTGGGGAAACAAAGCAGCCATCACTTGAAGAGATGGAGGATGTGGAGGCCTCTTGGAGCTCTTGTTTGCCAAGACAAGGAAGACGGTACTTATTGTTTGTGCAAATATGTGAACCCCCCCGGCCATCCCCTGCTTACATAAAGAGTGCAATGAATCCGGGCCGCGCGCTCGCCGCAGCGCGCAGCTTTGTACAGCTGGGCTGGAGCTCATTACTGCAGAACCGCGTGGCCTCCCCGAGTGAATTGAGCCCTTGCGGGGGGGGGGAGCCCTGATATTGGGGGTGGGGAGGGATCCGGAGGGCAGAGCGCAGCCCGCGCCTGCCTCCTGCCCACAACCCCGCTGCAAACCCCCTCATTTCTGTGGTTCCGAAGCTGGCCTGGTATTTACCTGCATTTTATCCGCCTTCAGCCTCATGCGTGTGAACGCGCTGCCAGGAGCCCGTGGTACCCCCCCCCGGACCCCCTGGCTGCCTCTTGCACTTGGAGCCAGCGCGACGCCCGCAGCGCTCGCAGGAGCAGCCGAGGCGAGGGGGCTCCCAGCCCAGCCCCAGCACCGCTCCCCGGGGAGATGGGCAGGCGCTGAAGCCCCGAATCTCACCCCAGCGCCCGGGGGGGGGGCCACGCTTTCCTGCCCACCGGCTGGGCTGCGGGCAGGCAGGCTCCCCCCGGGGTCTCTGCCTCACCTCCTGCGAGCCTGCTGCTGCTACCACCATCATTTTCATTACAGCCGGCTGGAAATACTCAAATAAAGATACCTGGGGCAAAATATGTCTGTTCAATAAACTAGTTTGGGGGAAAACAAACAGAAGAGGGGCAGCAGTGTCTGCTGCAATGGTTTGTCCCCTGGTCGCCATCAAGCACACTGGCTCAGGCTTTGCTTCCCCCGGCAGCCGTCATTCCCGAGAGCTACACAGCATTTTGCTCTGCTGAACAAGCTGTGAAGATGGGAGCCTGTGCACTGCCCTGGGGTCTTCCAGGCTTTACTACACCTGGGCATTGCTGCCGCCTTCTTTATTTTTTTTTATTTTTTAATGTCTGGAAGCACTTGCCTTTGAGCCCGGCGCTGTGCCGCACGCCGGCTTGCACGTACACAAGTGTGCAGAGGAGTGCTCTTCTGGTTCAAGGAGATCTTCTCGTTCACCCCAGGCTGAAGGACTACCCAAGCAAGGGCTCCCTCGCCCCGGGGTGGGCGAGGAGCCGCGCTCGGTGCTAGCGGAGAGGGCGGCCGTGCACGGCGCTGCCTTGCACCCACCGGCTGCTTCCACGGCCCTTGCGCAGCACCCGGCGTGCGAGGGGACAGGCACCGAGCCCAGCCCGGCATCCCCACCATCCCCTCGGCAGACCCAGGCTTTTAAAAATATACTGGGGGCTTGCCTGGGAAAAGAAAACCAAACTAAACGACCCGCCTCTTTGTACAGCTGGAGTTTAATTACACATGTGGGGAGATTAAAATACTCAGGAGTAGGTGAGGGTGAGGGGGGGGGGGGAGCACAAACGCGTGTGCTGGTGTAGGTCTTGCTGCCTCTGAGCCCCCGCTCCTACGCCCGAAATGCCGCAGCGCATTTACTGCCGGGTGCCACTGTGGCTGCCTTGCTCATGTGTCCACTGTGGGGAGGAAAGCTGCAATGCTTCTGGGTGGCATCGTCTTGAAAATAGCCTAAGCATGCCCTGCTTAGACACTTAACGTGGAGCAAAATCAGAAACCTGCTAACGCGCTGCTTCCTTCGACAAAGAAAACGTAACAGTGCAGAAAAAAAAAAAAAAAAAATCCCATCAGTCCATCCCCAGTGCTGCTTCACTGCAGCGTCTGCCGGAGCGACCCCAGCCAGAGACTGCGCTGAGCGTGCTGGCAGTACTCGGTGGGGGCTGGTTAAAAAAAAAAAAAGAAGCTAAAAATGCTGCACCCATAGCTGGGGGGGCTGGTGGCTTGCCCAGAGCCAGCCAGGGGAGTGGTGGGCTGCGGCTGGCCGGCCTCCCCCCGGCACTGCAGCTGAGCAGAGGTCTGGGGCTTAGGAGGGATTTCTGGTTTTAATTCTACCCACCTCCACGGTGACATTGGCTTTGCTGCAACCTGAAACAGAAGCAGCTAAATGGCTGCTTTTAAGCTCATAAATCCAGCCCCGCCTGAACACCCCACCTTCCCCGGCTGCCCTTCTTCGGGAGCCAGTCGCTTCCAACACCCGCCAGCGGCTGATGCTTTACAACGCCCCGTGACAGCAAAGAGCTGCCGTCACCCCTGGAAGCGCCCGGGTCTTGCCCAGCAGCGAGGTGTCCCTGTCCCTGCTGCAGGCATGGACGGGCAGCCCCAGCGGTGCGGAGCCACGGGGAGCAACCAGGAGGGTGCTGGGAGAGGGGCACCCTCGGCCGAGCCACCCGTGCCGCCAGGGAGAGCTGCCGGGGTGCTACACCCCCCCTGTCCCCCATCTACTCAGGGGGACACGGGGCTCCCAACAGCCTGGCCAGGACTGCACCCACCAGGGCAGTTTGGAAATAAAACAATTCCTAAAGCCTGAGCAAAAAAAAAAAAAAAAAAAATCCCCTGCCCCCTGGGCAGCACTCCAGCATGCAACCGCAGAAAGCACTCCCAGCGGTAACGAAAAGCAAAGAAATGATGTAGGCAAATGTTACCTGAGGATTTGAACGCTGTCAGCTCTACAGCCTGAAAGAGGGGAGAACATTTGTTAGCAGAAGGTACAGGTCTGATCGCTCCGCTGCTGGTGACCCCCCCGGCACGCTCCCCAGGACCAGGCAGGGCTCCCCCAGCCCCCAACTGCTGCACCCCACTCTTCCTCCCACCCAGCCCCTGCACCGCCTGGGGACCGGAGCCTTCATCCCATCCCCGAGGGACGGGCACCTTGCAGGGACACAGCCACCCCCCCTTGGCAGCGCCGTTCGGGTGAGCTGCCCGGGGACCCCTCTGGCTCCGAGGTGCCCCACCGGGCTGGACACCGCGCTGGAGACCACAGGAAAATCCAGGAGAAGAGGAGAGAGAACTTTGTCCCCCGTGCCGTGGCGCAAAGAGCCCGCGCAAGCCCGCGCCCCGTGCTTCAGCGATGGTTAATGCTCTGCGAGGTGTGAAATTCCTGCTCCCAGCCCAACAGCCATAAATACCACCCAACAACATTTAAAAAAGCTGAAACACAAAGAACATCTCGTCTGTGTTTGTATCTCCACTTGCTCAGTGGTTTTGTCATTTTAAGTGTTTTTCAAACGTTTTTAGAGAGCGTCTTCTCTTCATCCAAACTATTGTGCAGCTGCCAGTGACATTCTTAATTCCCCGCTCCTCCGGCGAGTGCCGTGACTCATTTAGCCAGGGAGCAGGAAAAACAGCGCTGCCTTGCGTAACGGGACGGGCACGGGGAGCAGCGCCCACCCCGCCAGGGTAGCACCCCCCCCCCCCGGGACGCAGCGGCGCCCACCACCTCTGCCGTGCCCATGGGGCTGGGATGGAAACTCCCCGCAGCCCGGGCCGGGGGGGCACCGCGGGGCTGACAGCCACCGAGAGCCACGCTGAAGCCTCGCCGCCCGAAGGCTCTGCCGCGTCCGCGTTAGTTAGGAAGGAAAGAAATTCAAAATGCAATGTTTAAGGGGCAAAGATACAACGAAATCCCCGGTGACCCTCAACACGGAGGAAAGCTCTTTCTGTCTTTGCCTGCTTTGCTCTGGAAGGGGCTGCCCAGGGAGGTGGTGGAGTCCCCATCCCTGGGGGGATTTAAAAGCGGGATGGATGAGGTGCTGAGGGACAGGGTTTGGGGGTGGGATGGCAGGCTTGGGTTAAAGGTTGGACTCGATGATCTTAAAGGGCTTTTCCAACCTCAACAATTCTATGATTCTATGAAATGCCGTGGCCTTGGCATTTAGGAGATCTGCAGCCTCCTGATGCTCCCTGCCTTAGGAAAGTCAGGCCCCTGGGCTAATCCCTGATGGCCCGCGCCTCGGATCGGGTGCCAGGAGCTTAGCCCTGGTCCCAGTTTGCACAGCCAGCACCTGGCTGGCTGAGAAAAGCATCACCTGCGAGTGAATCCCAGTCGGCGTTCAGCGCGACGGGAGGCGTTAACCGCAATATAAATCATGAGAGATGAAAATATGGATTTTATTGAGTGGCTTCAAAACGATATGCCAGCTATAGAAGTATTATCTATTGGATAAATAAGAGCTGTCTATGTGACACAGGTTTTCAAAGGATAAATATTAGAGAGGGAGAGAGATCCTTCAGTGAGAGACTCATATGAAAGTAGTGTTGGATTTTATTCTGAGGAAATTACAACACTTGTATGTCAAGTGCACAAGGACTGATGATCATTTCAATAGTGGGAGATGGAAGTGGTATCAGAGTAGTCAAATTTAAATTGTTCCCTGCTTTAGGCCATGCCTCGCTGAGCTCTACATCACGCAGCCCAGCCTGCCTGCCCCGGACGGGGGTGGCTCGCCCACCGCAGGCACAGCGAGCCCCTGCTGCCCGTGCTCCATCTGCCCTCCCTGGGGGAGGTCTCCTGCCCTGACCCGCACCAACCTCCGCTTGGTGCTTTGCTGGCTCGAATTCACCGGCTCCTTCTGGTCACGGATGCCCCTGCCCCAATCCCCCTCCTGCTGCAGCAGCGGGGCTGGTTCCCCACCGGCTCACAGCTGAGCTCTCACCTTGGAAATTGGTCGTTCTGGGGTCTCCTCCCCTCCTGCCCCCCAGGACGCGCGCTCCTCCCCAGACCCTCTGCTGCCGGCCGCTGCCCAGGCCAGCCCCCGCTCGGGCAGGCGCCTCGGAGCTGAGCCCTGCCCCGCTCAGCACAGCCAAGGCTGGCCACTGGCCAGGAGCCCCTGCCTGCCAGCCCACCTTGCTCTCCATCTTACGCTCCTGCAGAAGACGGCAAACGCTCAGTCGCATCTGCCTTGACTACCAGGAGCGGCCACTACGGTCACAAACACACTCATTTCAAATGATTTAAATGACTTAAATCAATAAGCTGCTGACAGCCAGTATGTATTTTGATAAACCAGAATCCTCAGGATGTGCATCAAAATGTCCATGGTTTCGGTAGGCTGGCCGTGTGTCTGGACCGGTCCTCGGGAGGCCAGGACGCGTGCTGGGCTAGCACGCTGCCCGGTCCCCCCCCCGTGCTCGGACCTTCCGTACGGCCCTGGGACGGCGGGGATCGGCGGCGCCCTCCGTCCACGCACGGGATGGATGGGTCGGGCAGCCTCTGGGGCTTGCTCAACATAAACCAGTGAATTTGTGCCAGAGCTGGTAGCGCTGCCAGGCGTCCCGAGTGCCAGCCCCTCGCTGGGACCGCTAGACACCGTTCCTACGTAACTACTGCGCTCTGTGTTTGGGTGAGGGTGGAAGAATAACAGAAGACGTTACATACCGGTCTCTCGGGTGACATAATCGATGAAATCCCCATGGGAATTTTGGCTCCAAAATTTCCTAGGGGGTGAAGCAGCAGAATGAGTTTGGAGACTAGAGAGTAGAAATACTCATGCTGTAGAAAGAACCCGGTGCTGTGTGTCCCCTAAGTATCTCCCCCTGAAGCAAAGGGACCCAAACAGGTTACCTGCATAATTGCACTCACAAACTGGTTGGAGCATGCAACACCTTTTGTTCCCAGGGTGTTAACCCCCCTATTTCCTACTGCCACCTTTGCTCCCCCTTCTCCATAAAATTCATTTCGAGACACATGTACGGATCCTTGCCTCAAGAGAACGCAATGCTGTATAACACGGTGATGAGACCCCCCCATGCCCACACCCAGCCAGCCTGCAGGCATCAACCTGATCCCTCTGAGATCCACAAGCACACGGCCGCTGCCTTCCCTGGGAATCCTTCACCCCGTGCTGCACTTGCAGCACCAGACCCTAAGTGCTCACGTAGGCACAGTGTGCGAGTGAGTTCGACGCGGCGCCAAGTGAACGTGCACTAAAATTCAAGCCTTGGGAATAACATTTTGCCGCGGTCTCATCACACAGCCTGGGCCAACAGCAATAACAATGCTCTTTACCTCTGTTGGTGATGTTCTTCACTGGCGGGTCTTTCTGCACAGGGCTCGACAAGGCACTCTCGGCTGCGGAGGGACTCAGTTTCCCTGTTTCCCAGGACGTCGTGTTTCTTGGACTTGATAAGTAGTTGACGGGATGGGAGCAGTTCTGTAAGGATGGGGAAGAGATACAGGACAGCGAAAGTTGCAACGTGCATCTTTTTGCTGGATCCAGGTCCAACCTTAAAGATGGATTTCATCTGCACTGCGGCCCCGGGGACTTTGGCTCCCATCCCACCCTGGTACAGCAGGACCTTGGGGTCTGTGTTGTCCAACAGGACAGCTGAGAAGGAAGGGAGACGGCCTCTGCCGCTCTCCCTACATAGGACAAGTGGGGAGAAAAATAAGACTTCCTTCCAACATCATCTCCTCAAAGGAGTCCAAACATAGACCTAGGGCCCTCCTCTGGTGGGTGCTTGATGAACGAAGGTGCGTGATGAACGAAGGGGGCAACAGGGCTGCCTTGCTACTTACCGTGAAGGAGAGTGCTTTCTTCTTGTCCTTCATCCTCTGGATGGCATTCCTCACCTGGAGCAGAGCAAGGAGGTTAGAGAGGGCCACAGCAGCTCTAGCAGAGCAGGAGATCCTCCAGCAAGGCAGGGAGAAAAAGCAGCCACTGTCCCAGAAGCAGTCGGGGCTACGCTGCCTCTTGCGCCCACTACAACCCCAGCTACCCCCTAGACTGCTCACAAACAGTTGCTGTGACGAGTGACTGAGCCCCAGCATCTCTTACCTCACTGTTATAGATTGCATAGACCAGGAATATGTACAGGCCCTGAAAAGGAGAGCGCAGGAAGGGTTAGCGATGTACAGCTGGCTTTGCATGGGAGGAAACACGATTGACGGGCGCTAGAATGGGTGAGGACCCGGGCGAAGGGGGAAGAGGCACGAACAGTGGGCCTGGCTCAGGCAGGGGCAGCTGGGCAGGAAGGATCTCCCTTAAATGCCACCTGAGACCAGGCTCTTCACAGAGAGTCCCAAGGAGAGACAGTCCCTGCCCCAGCCCCTCTTCCATCTCCTCTCCCCCCATTTCATTTGGGGGCAGCAGGTATCTCCACTGGGACTCGGCTTCCCGAGCCCGAAGCTCTCACGCACTCACTCATGCATGCAAAATCCCCCAGGAAACACCTCCTTCAGACCTCAGAAGCAGAAACCACCAGGAATTAATTGCTAGGGGAACTGAAATCTGGGAAGCAGACCTCCCTTCCCACTGAGCACTGACCCCGGGGCGGCTTTCGCCAACATCCCACAGGCCAAGTGCAGCACGATGCTGGGGACACTGCTTCTGACCCACACAGTGACAGACCACAGCGTTAACAGGACCCAAATTTGGGGGGGGTGCATGGACCCAGGGGCTTTGCTCAGTCCCCAGCTGGACAATCCTTCCTGCCGGCACGCCGGGGCTCTGGCAGCGCAGTCTCGGCCACCCTCTCCCTACGTGCCGAACCAGTGCCGTTGCATGCGCACCCAAAGGACCAGCGAGGAACGACGCGCTCTGCCACGACCGAACCCTCGGCCACAGCTACGTGCCCAGGGCCGGTGCGGGATGTGCCCAGGGAAAGTGCCCGGGGCAGGGCTGGAGCCAGCATTGCCTGGAGGCCACAGCCTGGGGCTAATTACAGCTCCAGACCAACGATTTTGGCCTTAAGGCAGCCCAATCTAGCCCACCAGATTTATGTTATATCTGTGGGGTGTTTGTTATCGCAGCTAGATAAATCAGCTGCAGCAAGGAAAGCAATCCATCTTGTCTTCAATGAGCCTTGCTCTTCATCTGCGCGCTCTTGGCAGGCGTAATGGTAGCAGTACCCTGGCGCCACGCCATGACCTGTCCTTCAGCCAGCAATGCTGGTCACTCCCCCAGACCAGATTTCTGGTCCGGCTGCCAAGGCAGGTCTTCCTTGAAATAATCATTCTGGATGAGCACGGGGAGGGGGGGGAGCAGCGAGGTCGGCTGGGAGGGGAGCAAGGAAGGAGAGGAGGCCCAGCTGCAGCGGCGGGCGGAAGCGGAGCCGCTGCTCCGGAGGAGCCCACTCCTGCCTGCGCTC
Organism: Gorsachius goisagi; assembly: GCA_018403395.1. NCBI lineage: Eukaryota > Metazoa > Chordata > Aves > Pelecaniformes > Ardeidae > Gorsachius > Gorsachius goisagi. The sequence goes on from BOSO01005895.1 coordinate 95,841, forward strand.
CTGCCTGCGCTCCTGCCTGCCCGCCATCTTCTCCTGGCAAAGCCCGCGCTTGCCCCGGCCCCTGCAGCTCCCTGGTCACGGCGTGCGGGGACCCGCAGAGCAGGATGGATGCTCCTGCCCGGTGTCTGTCTGTCCTGCTGCGCCCACCTGGGAGCTGCGCCACCTCCTGCTCCCCTCTCACCGGGGACGGGTGAGCGGCTCTGTGGGTCCTGAGCCAGCCTCAGGACCATCCTTCCAGCTCCGCAAGCCCACACGACGCCAGCAGTTTTTACTTACGCTGCTTCTTAGCAGCTGGCACCTCTGCCCAGCGTTCGGTGCTTGGCGGGGTGTTGGTGCTGCTCCCTCCGAAATTGTGGGCTGGAGGGAAGGTGCTGCCGCCCGCTCGCCAACCTACGGGGCGGCCACCGCAGCCGCCTCCGGCGCAGCCCCGCTCCGCGGTGCCTTTCAGTCCCCGGGCTGAATTCCTGCGCTGCCTGGCTGGAGCAGGAGCTGTCATGTTTGGTGTCGACGCACAGAGTAACCTTGAAGCCAGGCTTTGGTTTCCGCAGATCAACAGAAAGCAGCCAAACAAACAAACAAACCAACCGCAGCAGCAAAACTTCCCTGCACAGCAGCGGCGCATGAAGCAGCGCGCCGGCCTTAAAGGCGATTCCAAGGCAACCCGTCAGGCAGTCAGCAAAGGGGCTGAAATGGTTGCATCTCAACTCCACCGCTTCCCACCAGCATCACGATTGCTCTCCTGGGGCAATCTGCAAATTGACCTGAACTTGGTAATCACGGGACAGAAGGCAAACGAGCAGAGCGTATCCAGGGGCAAACCCCCGTCCGTCCGTCCGCACAACAGCCCCAGCTCCTGCCGAGCTTTGGGAGAACGAAGGAAAACAAAAGCAGCAATAACTTCGAAAGCAAGGGAAGAAAACAAATCCCAATCCAAGCAAACGCTTCAGCTCCTGTCTCACCCAAGGGGGATGTAACAGCCTGGGAGAAAGACTTGGGAGATGTACCACCCGGAGGACACTTTTATTCATTTCAGGAGAAAAAGCCCATAGGCCCAGCATCCACGTTAGGACAGCCAGCATCCCACAGCCCCTCTGCTGGGACCAGTGATGAACCCAAAGATGAGGGAGCCCTGGAGGATGCAGCCTGGGCACTGGCATTCTCAGGCCATGGTCAAGGGGGATTAGCGGTCACTGAACCAGAGAAATCCTCATGGGATTTCCCTGAGGGCTACTGAAGGTTAGCCAGGCCCGAGATCCTCAGCAGGACCCCTCGGGTGTGATAGACGTGCTCGCATTTTTACAGCATAAACACTGAAGCAAGGCTGAGGAAGACTGCCAGGATGGTGCTGGGATGCTGAGCGCTGCTCTGCCTCTCTGCCGATGTTGATGGGGTTCCCCCAAGCTGAGAAAAGTTGGGTTTTTTTTTTTCTATGAATGAAAAGATGCTGGTGTTGTTCTGAGCTCTGTTCATCTCATCCCAGCACTGAGAACCCACCCTCTTCTGCTCAATAGCTTAAGCATGGCATGAGAAGCCGAGGAGAACTGATGCTATGTTTGATTAGCATCAGGACACCCTCCTGCCACCCTCCTGACATCCTTAATAGCGGAGATGTGGAGAGGCAGTCCTTGTCTGGCCTTGGAACACCCCCTCTGAGAGCCGACGGATGTGCGTGAGCAGCACCCGGCCGCTGGACCAGCGCCAGCCACAGGCAGAACATCCCTTGGAGCAACCACCCATCTCGTGCACGTGGTGATAACGCCCGCGTTTCACCCTTGGAGAGCCAGGCCAATGCTACGCCGAAACCGGCCAAGTGTGCCAGAGGGAAGCGCTGCGAACTCTGCTTGCTCCATACGTGAAAGCTGCAGCGGGGGCCGCTTTCTATTGCATCCAAGGAAAAAAAGGGAGATGGGTGGAGAACCCTTTGGACCCCAATGGTTTGGAGCGTAGTACCCAGTCGCTCTCTTGACTTGGATCCCCTGCAGTAGGATTTGTCCCCGAGCACTGGGCAAGGGACTCTGAAAAATTTATCTGTGCGCATCAAATGCAAAGGGACGGTGTGGGCACCCCCAGGTGCTACCTGTCCTGGCACAGCCTTAGCCCCAGGGGCTGGGCTGAGCTTGTGCCGGATCCCCCAGCCTGCAGGGAGCTCCAGTCCGCCCTGGCACCATTCCCCGCAGGTTGGGAGCGGTGGTGTTCAGTGCTTCTCTAGCTCCATCTACAGCTGCTTTCTCTCGAGGTTTGGAAAGCTTCTGCTTTGACTGGCAGGTGGCAAGCACATGTTCTGGGACTTCATGTCACCATGTGTCCCTGCGGTTCAGATAGCCTGAGGTCCTGGGAACAGCCCTGGCTCAGAGCAGAACCGAGCGCTCCGGACGGCGGTGACTAATACAATTTGCTTTGCTCTCTTAGCCACATACAGGCTGGGTAAAGTTTTAAACTCTTTTGATTAAATCAGTAAACTTAGAAGCAAATATTTATTCCTCTCCGCACCAGGGTTACCTTCTGCCCTACAGAGAGCCCTGGGAACACTGACATATTAACAACATGACTCTGAAGTATGGTAGTCACAGCCATGGCCCTGGAAGACACCAAGACAAGCAAATAGCCTTAAAAACGTAGCCAGCTGATGGTGCCTAAAGAGGAATGAAGAGGCTGAAGGAGGTGACGTGACTCACCCAAGGTCTCGCAAGTCGGAGCTAGGCACAGCAGACACGCTGCCAGCCGCCCTGTGCAGGGCTCCGATCGCCAGCCCACGTCCCAGCCTCTTCCACCCCATACTCCCACATCCCATCAGATTCCAGTGCAGCTCTCACTGGGCACTGGGAGCATCCCCGGGGAGCAGCTGCGTGGCTGCAGACAATATGGATTTTAGGGGTAAAGATTTTTAGTCCTTGATTCTTAAGTCTCCTTCTCCCTGCAATACAGCTGACCTCCAGGCAAAGGGAAGGTGGTTCTGCCACAACCTCTAAGCGTGTCTGAACACGAACCAGATGGAAAACACTCATCCTAGAACACGCACCAGCAATCAAACACACTTTGGCTGGACCTGACCTTTGAGATGAACAGCCCCGTTCCAACAGTGATGCTGGCACACAGGGCCCGTCCCTGCCCTTCCAGGGATGAGGCTCATTTCACGGATGCAAATAGCAGGTGGGATGTCTGCCCCACTGCCATGGCCAGTTACCATTTTAACTACCCATTAAATGACCAAATCGAAACCCTAATGGAGTTCCCTACAAGCATGTCAGTTTGTAAGTGTCATTTTGAAACCGTGCTGATGTCAGAAAACCTAACAGGAGAAACAAGATTTGAACCGGAAAGCTATGGCACCAGTAGGACACCCCAGAGACTGGCGCTGAAGGGCCATTAGATGACTAAGGTCTCCGGAGCTGTATTTCCTATCTTGGGAGCATGAACTTGATTTCCTCAGACAAAACAGCACAGCAGCTTGGGAAAGCTGGGCTGGGCTTCAGAGGTGACAAATGTCCCCAGCTATGAGGACAGGTAGAGTACACCGAGGCGCAAGAACCGCAGATACCGGCTTGGCTGTGGTGTGGGGCTCCACCTGGTACAGGACTCACCTGGAGGGAGTTCAGCGCGATGAAGACGTAGGCCCAAATGATGCTGAGGTGGACAAGGACCCCGCACACCCAGGTCAGCCCCAGCACGGGCAGCAGCACCAGGATGGGCTTGGCCGTGGCCCTGTCAGGAAGAAGAGCTCAGGGTTACCGGGGCTCCTTGCAAAGCTGAGACACTCTGCACTGGCACCCACCCCCCAGCCACCGGCTCCCCATGGGGGTCTCTGTCGTGCCCCACGTCCCCGAGCCCAGCAAAGCGCCCCAGCCTGCCACGTGTCCCTCCTGGCTCTGCAAACCCTGCCCAGGGTCTCGTCGTGGTCTGCCTGGGGCATCTGCACAAGGTTATGGAGCTCTGAGTAGATCTGCCCTGAAAGAGCTCCATGGGTTTAGGAGCACCCTGGCCTGATTCCTGCATGTTAGAAGAAACTTTCCTTGTCACCCTGGCCTGTATCTTGCAGTTTAGAAGAAAATTTCCTTGTCTCCTGCCTGGAGACAGCTCCCTTCCCCCAGCAAGCGCCTTTCAGATGATGTGTCCACCAAGAGGCACCCAAGATGGTAGCTATGGAACAAATTCCTTTGCAAACAAAATTAATTAAGAGAGGAAAAACCAAACATTTCACCTCCCAGCCCCCAGTGTGCCAGCCCTGCTCTTTATTTATCACTGAGAGTTAGCAAAAAGGGGGCTCTTTGACGTCATTAACCATGAGAAAACGGCTATTTTCCCCACAATTGCTGCTACAAGGAGGGCTTCTGTATTTGTTTTATTAGCATATGGATGTCACCCTGCCCTCCAGCAATGCCCTATCTTTGTGCTTCTGTAAATTTGGGAAAATTTATTTATGATACAGGGGAACAATGCGTGTCTAGCAGGGGTATCCGGCGCCAGCTAACAACAATAAAGATTCACAGAGGGTGATAAAGCAATGACTCAAGCAGCAGTTTTTTAGAGGTCTCTCTATATTGACTGATTACAGAAGTCCACGCCGCCCCTTTCCCCACGTATGTAATCCCCACCAGTGGTACTTTCAATCCGCCAAGTCCCAAACTCATCTAGAAAATGCTTTTTATAAAGGCAAACAGCCAACCCCCCTGCAGGCTCTACAGCTGGCATCCTGCTGAGGGGCACACGCAAGGGCTAAGGACGGGACCGGCGTGAGACAAATTCAGTTACGACCCCTTCAAACTGCAGCGTTCTGCGAAGCAGAGAGGAGCTGCCTCTGCGGCTCAGAGCTCTACAAAATTCCATGGAAACTGGGCACCCAGTTGGGTCCCTGGATTCCTTGAAACACCCCAAGCTGCCACCTCACCTCCCTACGGTGATGTTTTACAGGACGTCTGCGTGCCAGCTGCTTGGTGGCACGGCGGGCTAACGGTAGCGAAGGGGCCGGTGGCTGGGCAGCGGGTTGGGCAGTGTCGCCCGCGTCCCCACACACACTACCACTGCAGATGATGGAGACACCAGCCATCCCCAGACCCCAAGTGCTGCTCCTGGCGGTGCCAACCAGCCCAGGGTAGCTTTGATTTCAGCAGGCGCTGCTGAGGGTCTCCTGTCCCAAAGTGTCCACATTTCAGAATGTGAGCACAGACGGAGTCCAGCACCACGTTCCCCAGGCTGAAAGTGCTGGTTGGGCTCCTCAGCGATGTAGACATTAGAGCAGACAGAGTCCCTTTGGGTGATGCACAGCCACTACCTTTGGGTGATGCACAGCCACCCTGGGGGAGAAAATCCTTTCTGCCCCGACTCCCCCAACTCGTGGTCTTTCACTTCACCAAGGGAAAGACTCTCAGCTTAACAATAATCCCATCATTTCATGCCCGGAGCAGCCACGGCTGGGAAAACCAGCCCCTTCCCTGCTCACCATATCTGTATTCCAATCTGGTTCTCCAGGCTGCTGTTGGGCGTCAGCATCTTTGACCTCCTGCGCGCGCTGGACGCGGTCACCATCACCACCCGGAACAGCACGAAGGTGTTCACCTGCCAGAGAAGAGGCGTTGGACCCAGGAACCCTCTGTCATCTCAGGTCCAGTGGGGTGAGTCTTTTCTGCGGGGAACTCCGTAACTGAATGTCAGAACTTGGGGAGAAATGTGTCACTCCGGAGAAAGCAGCAAATAAAACACTTCATCGAGCTATCCGCACAAGCATGAAATGTATAAAACTCACCTTAAAACTTCCCCTACAGAATGTCTTCCCTGTTAAGTCTCTACTCTGGACCCCTTAAACATTGCACTTTGTTCTGCTTCTATATATATACGGTATAATGATGCTACTTCAAGGACGTAGATGTTCCCATGTTAAGATCAGACCTTTAGTTAAGGCAATGTCGCAGTCAGCCTATACATTTATCTACATTCCCCATTTAACAGCCAATACAAGAACTGGTCAGCAAAATTGCCTTAAAGCACTTTTTTTCTATCAAAAAGCTTCTTTGGTGCAAGAGATTTATTTGCGCTGTGGCAGTATATACAAAGCATAACGAAAATCCTCCTATAAAAGCAGCAGGCACTATGAGCCCCAGGGGCGAGCACCTTAGCTGGAGAAGCATTGACCCCCCCTGACTCCGCAATGCTTTCCTAAAACCAGACACGAAGGAATCACAGTTTTGGCACTTACGGCCAGAATGAAGAGAACGGGCCCGACAAAGGCCCAGATGATGTTGGTCTGAACGTTCAGCCAGCAATGGTTGTCTGCCACGTATTTGTTAAAGGAAGTCGCAAGGGTGACACCCACGATAACAACGGGGAGACCTGCAGAAAAAAAAAAAAAAAGCACAGATTAAACGCCAGGAAAAGCAGAGCCGGCCCATTCAGGTCAGCCGTGCTCTAGACAATTGCTTCAAAGCCCCCCCTGGCCAGAGACGCTCCCGCGTGAGCCGGCTGAGCCGCTGAAACCCCATGAGCAACATCAATCTACCGCAGCTGAAATCTGCCCTGGCTCTACAAGACCAGATTTATACGCTGTCAGCATCCCTCTCCTAGGTATAAAGCATTCCAAGTCCTGAGTCCCGATCAAAGCAATTTACTCCTTGGATTGCTTTTTTAACAGAATGGACAATCAAAGACATAAACCAGTCCAAAGCATTTGAACCAGTTGCCCAGTGTCCGACTAGGTGTGCGTTTTGCAAGGAGCGCTGACCTGAGGAGGCTTCTCTCTGATACAAAACTCAGCTTATTCAGGTGAATTCATAGAATCATAGAATGTTTTGGGTTGGAAGGGATCCCTAGAGGTCATCTAGTCCAGCCCCATCCTTAAAGGGCTCGCTCAGAATAAAGACTGCTCAGCCAGGAACATATTTGTAACTTAATTACTATCAGACAGTAGTAATGCACTCCAAGAACAAGAACTTACCATAAACTTCCGCCTCCATTTTTTTTTTATTGAACTCTTGGAGTTAGAAAAATTACAGGGCTGCTTTTTCCCTTGTATTTTAAGACTGGCGATTTGACAGATAAAGGTAAGAAAGCCTCTGCAGAGCAGTGGCACCCGGCTCTCGTACGGAATCAAAGCAAACATTCGGGAATCTCTCCTACTGAAACTTTTGCTAGACCAAAAAACTGACAAATTTTTCTGAGCGCCCAACACAGAGAAGCCTGCAGATACCCCAGCCGGTCACGTAGTAGAACTTCATTCTCCTGTCTTCACTCATGTTGACGGCTACCACTTTGCTCCACAGGAGAAGCCCCTCTACCAGCATCCATGAAAAGGCTGCCATGAAGAAGAGATGAAGGAAGGCAGTGACCGTGAAACACACGACCTGGAGAGAAGGGAAATCACGGGCCGTTTCAGGAGGGAGGCCTCGGGGAGCTCCGAGCACGCGTGGTCAGGAAGGAGAGAGCAACCTGCAAATGATGCTGCAGAACACGCAGAAATGTACTGAAACACCCACAAGCACCAGGAGAGTTCTTAAAATCACAACACGTGAACAGTCCGGCTGCTGCAGCCCACGCTCGCTCCACCTGCGCGACTCTCGAACCGCAGCAGAGGGGACCGAGAGCATCTTTTCCTGCAGCTCTTGGACTTCCCTTGCAGGTCCCTCATCTCAGAGCTGCTTGATCCAGCCCCAGGATGTGGAAGAGGACGCAGAAAGGGACAGAACTGTATGTTGCTGGTTCATAACTACTTAAATTTCCTGAGGGATTTTTTTTTTTGTCGGAAACAAACTGTCAGAAGGAAGAGGTGAATTTTCCCCACCGATCGCACAACGCACATCTACGTCTCCCCAAACGCAGAGACAGAACTCGGTCCTAGATGTGAGTTACAGGCAATTAATGAACCATTATTAAACGTTCTGCTCTGTTCTGCTTGTTCTGCAGCAATGCTTGAGCAGGCCTGGCGCTGCTGGCCAACGAGGACACTCGCATGTGGGCTCACCTGGTTGGCCTTGGCCAATTCACTGAACATGAGCAGAGCTTCTGCTGCAGCTAAGGCAAAGATCAGGTTCTTGTGCACCGTTGTTCGTTCGCTCTTGGGGACACTGAGGAAGGAGAGGGGAAACCCTCAGCTGCAGTCAAATGAAAAGGTCCACACGTTCCCACCAGTGCTTGCTGGGCTGTGCAGACCTGCCTGGGTGACCGCTCACTGCACAGATGACGGTCCAAAGCGGCAAGGGACCGCTCTGGTGTGCAAGCCCTTGCCACCTGGGACACACTCGCCTACGGCTGCTCAGACCTGCCTGTCCCTCGGCTCCAAGCAGCGAGGAGGAGGGGGCCACTGCGGTGCTCACAAGGTTCTGGGCTTGCCAAGTGACACAGAAGGGTTTACAACTGACGAAATAGTCTTTGTTCCGTTCATTTTATAAAAATTAACTCTAGCAGAGCAGCTTTTATAGTAAACATTGTCATCTGTAAAAATCTTTCCCCGGGCACTCAGGTGTGTGCACAGCTCATATAAACATCTCCAGAGAAACACCCGGCCCTGCACCCCCTCCCTAGCTCCCAACCACCTCCCAACACCAACCACCCCCCTCCCTCTCACCACCGACCCGTGCAGCTCCCCAACCTCGCCCCGCGTACCTGCATCACCCCACGCGGGCCAAGGATACCTCGTTTGTACGCTGCTTCTGAAGCAAAATAGCAAACGAAGAATACAGAGGAGGCTACAAGCGTCTGGACTTTTCTTACCCGACTGCCAAGAATAAAATGAAGGTAACTATCAAGGCACAGAAGGAGACTCCACATCCAATAAAAGTCAAGGTCTGCAGCGTGAGCTCCTCCGTGGTGGTCCTCTGCTCCAACCAGGAAACAACAGAAGACACAACCCCCCCCCAAATTAACCACAGACGGCTCGCAGGTCTGGCACCCAGATCTGGCACCCACCCCAGCGACCAGCAGGGAAAGGCTCTTCGCTTACCTGCATCTCGTACACCTGCAGCAGCACGGCAAAATTCGTGGTGTGGTTGCAAAAACAGGCAGTGGCGTCCGGGAGAGATGTCACCACAGAGCAGCCGGCTGTGGACCACATCCCGCCAGCATCTGGGCTAACATGCAGCAAAAACCAGAGAAAAAACATGGAGATTACCAACCGCTCCAGCAGAAAGCCAAGGCGTTGGGGGGTTGAAATGAGGAAAAAGAAATCAGAGACAGGTCTCCATATGGAATTCCTGTTGGCTCACCCTGTGCCTCAGCAGATTTGCCTTATCCCTCAGGCACACACAAGAAAACAGGTCTGGTGTCAACGTGTGCATTAAAAAGCACAGTCCCACCATCGCTGCTTTAAACAGAACTCGGTAATTGCACGGTTCTGGGCAGAGCTCCTTTTTCCAGCACCTTCACCCAGAGCATCGCAGGACCAGCCGTGTCTAACCCTCTCCATCCGCCTGGCCGGCCACGTACCCGGTGCGGTTCCACCCGAGTCCTGCTCGTCAGGACAAGCCAGCCCGTCCCCAGCTGCCCTCGCTGCCCGGGCAGCCAGCAAAGCTCGGGATGTGAATTCCCTGGGCAGGGAGCAGGGCCACGGCGGGGCAGCTCGGTCCTCCCTGGTGGCACAGCCCCTCTGCGCCTGCCCCGGTGCCAAGGCAAGGTGGGATTCGGAGCAGGGTTGAGTGGAACTGTTTGGGCAGCAACCATCTGCTTCCACAAACACCCTCTTCCCACCTTCCCAAGCTGATCCACGCCTGCTACAAAACAGGGAGCCTAAGGAGGGTTTTTTTGCACTTGAATGACTTAATTACCGATCCATAATATATCACAGCCTCAGTGCTCTCACTGCGGTGACATTCAGCAAAACCACTTCTCAGTGCCAGGCAGTATTTATGAGGCTGGGAGTCCTGCACGTCTGTGGGGCGATATATCTCGGACCAACTCTTCTTTGTTGCAGGCAACAATCATAATTAACCAGGGGGTTCTATCTTAGTTGTATACGGCTCATTAAAGGTCACTTGCTTGTGAGTGACTTTTCCAAAGGAAATCTTCCCAGGAGAGCTCTACTCCAGCAGATAGAGGATGCCAGCACGGCATCCCTACTCTTACCATTACATTTATATTGTTATGTTTCGTTTCCCAGTGGAAATAAAAGCTCATAAATCTGGGGACCCAAAGTGAAACAAGGCACCTGAGGCTGAAGTTCCAGAAGGCACAGATGGGCCCCAACAGCTTACTGGGCAGGTCCTGCAGGCAGAGAGGGAGAAGAGGAGATCGCACAGCCATGCGCGTACTGGGCACAGCCTGACGCGGTTCCCTCACTGGGCTGCAGCAAGGTCTGCCAGCACGGGACAGACTCCTCCCCGGGGAAACAGGAGTCAAGGCAAGAGACCGGGCCATGGGACACCCCAAAGTCCAAGAGCTCGGGAGCCCTGAAGCCAAGGCTGGGCACAGCCTGCTTGGGTCAGGCTCTGGAGCCAAGG
>BOSO01005896.1:0-23204 GCA_018403395.1 Gorsachius goisagi
TACCTTAGTAAATCTCTTGTTGGCTCAGGGTGCCCACTGTGGTCTCAGCACTGACCCCCACAGGGGTCCATTCCTGACTGGCACAGAAGATGATCAGTTTGAGGTTTGTGAAAGACTGGGTATAGGGCATGTGGAGAGGCTGGAAGATACACCAGGCCTGCAGAAAGGGAGGGCTGTGCACAGGAGCCGTGGTCCCTGTGCCAGTCTGGGGCCAGAGCAACATCTGTGGCTAAGGGAAGGTGGCTGAGATCTGGATATCTACGAGGCAGCTTCTTCTAGAAGGCAAGTAGTGGTGGCAGGAGGGTAGCATTTTATAGCGGGGTAAGAGTTCCTCTCCCCCAGCTGCTTGTGGCATTCCACAGAATCATAATTCCACCTCTCCCGTAGCTTCCCATTATGTGCCATTTTTTGCTGCCACCAGAAAAGGTCCAAAATGGCTCCTATGGTATCAAAGGAAATGTATTCTATGCAAGACACAGCCCCGAGCACCACTCAGTCTCTCAGCTCTGCATCCAAAACATGGAGCGTGCTCTGGGTTTTCAGGCTTTTACCACGGCTCTTTGTCAAACTCGAGGCTGCCCACCCAGCCGGCAAATGTTAAAGAGCTCCTAAAGCCAAGTGGCCTTGGGCACATGCAGGAGAATATCCCAGATGAGCCAAGGGGGACCCTTCTGCCGTATGCAGACTCACCTGGTATCTTCGTATGAGTGCTTCATTCTTTTTCCGCAAAGCCAAGATTTTCTTATCAAGTTCAACATCTTTCTGCTCCTTTTTCCTTAACACTGCATCATCCACAGCAGCATCCTGAAAACAGAAGGAGCAAAGTTCTTCTCAGTCATCACACCAACAGGACAAAACCTGCGTCTTCCATCTGGACGGGTGGGAAGTGAAAGAGTCTTTCCCCACTATTTCTCCCCCTGGTCCTCTGTTAAAAAGAATACTGTATGTGGTAAATTGACTTTTTCCTGACAGAATTGACCTTTTCTTTTCTTACAGTTTTTGTTCAGCAATGAGGTAAGTAGAGCAAAAAGCTGGTGTCCCACTTTGATGGCTGTCAGTAGGCTCCAGAGTTAACACACTACTTAGCTGCATGCCGTGAAGGACACCTCTCCCTGCTGTTGGTTCAGGTGTTCTCAGGCACATTAGCTCCCCTCCATTCACATTCAGAGAGCACCTTGGTTATACCACAGGCGATAACAAATTGGATTTTTTAAACTCTAATGACAGCAAAAATTAATGCTGATGAGGATCAACACACTGCAGCAAGCTGATCCATACCATCTCGACTCTGCCTGGTGTTTGCATGAAGAGCAAGGTGGCAAGGCTGAGATCTCCAAGGCGCTGCAGGTCTATTTTTAAACAGTGTTTTTGTGCTCTCCTTATCAGCATGGCATCTGCCTGCTGCAGAGATCTCATATTCCCTCTCCTTCACTCACACAGAGAGCTGGGTGAGACGAAGTGAGACTGAGGAGGGGAGGAAAGGAACCCCAAATCTCTGAGCAGGCGTTGCACGCCTGGACACCTATTTCACTGATATGGCAACTCTAACCACCCAGCCTGCCACCTTTGCCATTCGGCCTTCTGCAGTAAATCCACTGCAGGAGCACCGCGGGCAAATCTAGCCACCACGCACAATGCATATTGCCACACCGCTGGAAAGTTTGGAGGAATCAAGAAGGAAAGGTAATGAAACCATCACCCATCTCGCTACACCTAGATGTGGCTCCTGCAGGTGACTCTCAGGGTTGTGTCCCTATGAAGCAGAAAAAGCCAGCGCATGGCAGGAAGGTATACTGACGGTCCCCAAGAGCTGGCAAAGAGGTCCATGTCCCACTCTACTCAGCGCTTGTCAGGCCACACCTGTAATACCGTGTACAGTTCTGGTCCCCGCTGTACAAAAAAGATGCGGACAGGCTGGAGGGGTTCAGAGAAGGGCCACCAAGGTGATCCAAGGATGGGGAAGCCTGATGTATGAGGATGGGCTGAGAGAGCTGGGTTTGTTCAGCCTGGAGCAAAGGAGGCTCAGGGGGGATCTCATCTCCATGTGCCAGTACCTAAGGGGTGGGTACAAGGAGGATGTTTTTCCCCTTGTCACAAGGAGTCCCATGGAGAGGACAAGGGGGAATGGACATAAGTTGCTCTTGGGGAGATTCCGACTGGACACGAGAGGGAAGTTTTTCCCCATGAGAACATTCACCCATTGGAATGATCTCCCCAGGGGAAGGCTTGACTCCACCACATTGGGCACTTTCAAGCCTCAGCTGGACAGGGTGCCGGGCCATCTTGTCTAGGATGGGCTCTTGCCCAGAGAGGTTGGGCCAGGTGATCCTGGAGGTCCCTTCCAACCTGGGATTCTAGGAGTGGGGAGGGAGGCCAGAGCAGCAGAAGGTGGCCCTGCTGGGAGGAGGAGAGACCCGCCCCAGTGGGGACCCCTGGGGGCTGCTGCCAGTGGGGGAGCAGGCGCTGACCCCCATCACCGGCACTGCCCTCGCCTTGACGAAGGGATGGGGTCCCCCATGCTGAGGGGGACGGAGAACACAGAAACGGCGGGGGAGCGGTGCCGGGAGGGAAGCAAGGGTGTTCTTCCTAAAAGTAGGTTTGGTTTTATTGTTCTTTATCCGTTGTTAATAGATGTTTAATTAGCAAATAAAATTGATGAAAATTCCCCGAAACAGTAAAGCGTTTTTGCTCACACTGCAGGGGCAGGGCATGGGTTTTGCCCACCCCTGTTGGCTTCCTATCAAAATCCTCATAAAACCTCCAGGACCCTCAAGACAACAGTCGGTTTCACCATTTTCAGGGCTTGCGAATCACCACTGGGTTTCTGCTGCCCTCGCTCCCGGCTGCGCCCACCCCGAGGGCAAAACCCCCGGAAGCACCCTCGGCAGCAGGCTGGGAAGAGCTGCTGCACGCAGGCAGGAGGGGGTTTTTCCTTCATTAATCATGAGATAGCAGGTGTGACCTCCTTCAGGGAAGGATACGTCAGGGGCCAGCCACGGCCGCTGGGGACACGGGATCCGGGTGCCATCCCGCCGGCGGTGACTCAGGCAGCCAGGGTCCCCGGGGTCCAGCCTCGAGCGGTAGCCGACGGGCTTGCAAATCCCTTCCCATGGGAGGGGAGGGTTTCTCCTGGAGACCTCAGTTGCCTTTTGCCTGGTCACCGGAGGAAACACCGGAGCAGTGGAGGTCTGGAGGAGGGGATGGAGGGGTGCTTGTCTATCGCAGCCCCTCTTAAACTGAGCAAACATGGAGTGAGAAGCCCGAGGCTTGAAGGCAAAGGCTTGGTTTTACACCACAGGGGAGAGAAAGCCTTTGACTCTGCTCCACGTTCCCAGCCGTGTTTGTGAACTCTATCCAGCACTCTACAGGGGCTCCAGCCTCCTGAAGGTGTATGTATGTTCATAGCGTGACAAGGCATTGAATGAGGCAGAATTAAGGCGCTGTGAACCTGAGCCTTGGTTTGTGTGCGTCACGTAGCATTTCACCAGGATGGGGATATCCTGCCCATTTGAAAGCGCAGGTTTTTAGATGAGCTGTAGGAATTACCTCCTTAACGTGGGAAGGTTTTCAGCTACCTGGGAGATGGACACCAAATAAGAATGCGGGCACGTTTCATCAGCTGGCCCTTCAGAAAATAATTATAGGTAATGCGTGGGAATTCAGCCAGCGGTTAGCATCGCTGCTTTTCCAAAAATGTCACAGGCCTCCCGGGAACCGGGGCTGCAAATCATCCACTGGGTGCAGGGCCAGCGCTTGCCTTCAAAGGAAGGGATCCAGCTGCTGAATCACCGCACATCCCTGCAATGCTAGGTCATCCTTTCACGGGCTTTCCATGAAACCCCCCACCCAAAGCTAAATACATCTCAGCTCTGATCAAGCAGATCTGTGCTTGATCTGCCAAGAACAGGGCCACGGATGGGGGGAGAAGCCTGCCTGGGTAAGGTTCTTTGGAGAAAAGGGACTAAAGGTTGCAAATGTGACACCACCACGGAGGAGGTGTGCTGGATGTCAGAAACCAGAGAGGGGAAAGGCAGGAGAAGCAGTTTGCTAAAGTAGACCTCGGATCCCACACAAGCACATCTTCACGCATACCACCCCCCCCTCCCCACGGGTGTTTTACCAGTGGCCCCTCTCTCTGCCAGGGCACAGGCACGCGTTTGTGTTCAGGTGGAACAACGGGGACATTTAAACCACCTGAACACATTCTCCTGCCGGACAAAGGGATTTTGTCAAGGTCTGTGGGAGAAGGAACCACACTTTTCCACTGCCATCAATCATCTGGGTATGCGGCAGGCGAGTATATTGTCTGTGTGGGTGGATACACTGTCATGGCCATTTTGCAAGGCTGATTAAAGCTGAATTCAGTGTTTACCTGAACAGAAGCTATTCTGCGAGCACTAAATTGCCAGGTTCGCTGTTTGCTGAGCGCTGGGGTGTTGGCTGCTTGAGGGTGGGATCAAAGCGGTGCATGCCCTCAAACACACCCCTTTCATCTTCAAATTCCTTTGAAGGAAGGCTGACAGAGCTGCCGGCTCAGGAAGAATTTAAAAATTCCTGCAGAGATTGTATTTGTGCTCTTCTCTTTTCAAAGGCAAAAGATGGAACAGACCTGTCAGGCCATTCTCCCTCTCCGCGCGAGGCTGCACATTTGTCAGCATTTTGCCTACGCTGCAACACAGCTCGTGCCGGGGGGGAGGAGGGTCTTGCCATTTCCAGCTGGAAAAGAGTCACTGGTAGGGAAGTTTTGCTGGTTTTCAGCACTCCTCCTCCCCTTTACTAACAAAGCTATTAGCGTATTTCTCCCTACACGATCTGTTTCAGCAAGTGCCGGGGAGCTGCCGACAAGAGGTGGTCCCTTGCCCGCACATCCCGGGGCCGCAGAGCAGCCTGGCTGCACGCAGAAGCACCGAGCGGCGTTTTGAGCCCACGCAGCGGCTCGCAGGGGCTCACCCATTGTACGGTTAAGCCAAGTCAGCATTTGCTCGTCAGCCGCTGCTCCGAGCTAGCCAATACCAGGGGGACGTGCCCTCTCCTCTGTTTCTGGAACGAATCCGCCACCCCAGCCCACGCTGAAGCCGATGCTCAGGGTGAAAAGCGGCTACACCGTGCCCTCCCCAGAGTAAAGCTCTTCCGGGGAGCCAAGGTGCCCGTATGACACAGCGACAGGAGAGTTATAAATGGCCTTGGCAGAACAAATGTGCAATGGCTTTGAATCGGAAAGCAGCCGAGCCCGATGCCTCCTAGCTAGCGAGGCAGAGCAATGAAGCCGCAGAACGGGAGGCCTCTTTCTCTCGCAAATAAAAATGTCACAAAAGGAGAAACGGAAAGCGAGCGGCTTCATGCTTCAATTAAATGATGACATCTCGTTTTGTCATACCCCCCGCTCCTAAGCGGCACACACACTTGCTACGCAGCTCATCGGGTCTGGAGGGACGCCTCGCTCCAGACTGTCTCTGCGTGCAGTGTTTTCCCGCATACTTCTACGATTGCCGGCTGTACGAGAGACCTCGGAGGCAGCAGGGTTGGAAAAGCGAGAAAGACAGAAGGTGGGGGGGAGGGAAGAGGAGAGAGGAGCGGGGCCCTTATCTAACACTCTTCTGCGTAAGCAAATGCATCTGCTCTTTTTAAGAAATATCCCCTGGCTTGGCAGCTGCAGCTGAAACCCTTGCCGGGATAGGCAACATCCAGCACTGCCTGGGTTTCTGTTTGCTATCTCCCCCGGTCTCCCACCCTCCCGGGAGGCACATCGTCCTGAGCCAGCCACCGCAACCTGCCCTGGCGATGGGCATGCAAACCCTGGCACCCAAAATCCCCCCCCGGCACCCCCTCCCTGATGCGGCACAGCTTGTTTGCTCCCCTTGCCTGCCAGCAGCCAGGCGAGGAAAAAAAAAAACAAAACAACAAAGCAACAACCACCAAAAGGCCACCCTGAAGGAAGCGAGCGCAAGTCGTTTCGTGGCCTTTTTGGGTGAGGGACCCCACCGCCCCGCGCCCCTCCCAGGCCCCACAAAGGCAGCACTCACAGCTCGGTGCATGTTGGACATCAGCGGCGAAGCCCGGCGGATTCCAGAGCAGAGCTAAAAGAGGAGAGCCATCAGACGGCCTTTCTCAGCACTGGTTGCACAGCATACAAGATCATGTTTTGATTACAAAAGCCTCGTCTGGGCTCCCAGCCAAGAGCACTGGCTGCCTAATATACCAAGCACAGACAGGGTTTTGAGTGCCTGTGTCCTCCTCTCCAATCTCACTCTCTTTTTAAAAGAAACACTCCCCTTTTTCCCCCCTCCTGGCTCCTTTTAACTTCCTGATGCCCCAAGCCCTGGTTCAAAGTGGGAAAAGCCAGGCGAACAATGAAAAATGGATCAGGCAAACAGCTTGACTTCGCTTCGTGGCCATTCATGGGGTCGTGTTATTTGTTATGCATGGCTAGTTGCATGCCTGGCGGGGGATCGGGAAAATATCTGGGGTCCTGAATGTCTTGCCAGTGCGAGTATGTGCGTGAGCCTTCATGGGAAAACAAGTGCCGGATTTGCCTTTTTCTGTTTAATTTCAGTATTCTCCGGGAATGATTTCCCCGCTTTTAAACTGTGCCTTTCTTTCAGGGAGGGAGCGGAAGCGATGCTGTGGGGTGGGCACTACCAGCCGGCACCACCACTAGCAGAAAGCATAGAGTCAAAGGAGAGGGCCCCCTGAGAAGTCCCCGTCTGAAAGCTGTCAAAGTGACCCCCAGAAGAGCTGCAAATAGCAGGGCTTTGAGGAAAGGGGCAGCGTCCCTCTGCTGCCGTCTGAGGTCGCCACAAGTGAACCCTCAGCACCGTGCCTGGGCTTTGTGCCCAGACTGGCTGCCCTCGCCCTCAGCCTCCAAGGGACCCAGAGCAGGCGAGAGGCGAACAGGAGATGGAAGCGCGCAGGGAAATATTTTGTGGCCCAAGGACTGATGTGCACCCCAACCTTAATGAGGGCCCTGATATGTCTGTACATTGTGGCACTCAAAAAGGAGCAGGTCTGCTGCTGGTACCTATACCCTCTAAGATGTTTGAGGTCAACTGTTTGCAAACCCCAGGAAGTTCAGCCTGAAATCCAGCACGGCTCAAGGGAAGCCTTCAGAAGACTTTGAAGAACTCTGAATTTGGCCCCTCCCCTGCATCTAACTCTAGCTGCTGGGGATCAGGGCTAAGACACTGAAGGAGCTGGAAGCATGGCTTAGCAAAAGAGCTTAGAGGGAAAGACTGACCCATATTAATTAGTAGCTACTCAAATGATGAAAGGAAATGGAAACCATTTCCCACGCAGTGCCTCTGGATTCAGGCTTGACGAAGAAATGAAGACTCTGCTGTGGATGGAAAATCGGGAAAAAGACACAAGAGCTTTGCTAGAGCCCAAGTGCTTGGCAAGAGGTTTGTGATGGACAAGCCTGTGCAGGAGGTGTGGAGCCATGCGGGGCTTTTCCTTGCCCTGGGAACATGGGGAAGCTGGGAAGATGGTGCTGCCTTGAGTTTCCAAGCTGGCACGGTCCCTTCTGAGGATGGAGTGACGGCCCATTTTTGGTTGGGCTGGTGGCCAGAGGGACAAGGTCAACCCTAGCAGGTGCTGCTGGGCTGAGTCAGGGAGTCAGTGTTTGTGGAGACACTTTTTCCAGTGATGGTGCATTATCTTGTTTGTATGGTGGCCATGCTCCTGGGCTCAAGGAGCCTGCACACGCTGCTAACACTCACATGCAGGTTAACACAGAGACACACACCATTACCCCAGGTTCTTTGCACGGTGCAGGGTAAACACCATGTGCAGTGGGGTCCGTGGTGCTACCCAGGGATGACAGTGGCTAAGGGACTACGGCATGCCCAAGTTGTCGAGGCTTAAGCTAAGTACTTAAGCAAGGAGCTTCTACAGACCTCATGGCCATGGCATCCTAAGTCTCTGCTGTTATCGGTGGTGTGGCCAAGCTCTTCCAGCAACAAGCAGTGCCCTGAGCAGGCACAAAGAGCCCTAAAATACCTTTGCCAATGTCTCTGGAGAGCTGCGGTTCCCTCCAGGGCAGCGTCGGCTACTCCGCTGCCCTCAACACAAACAGCTGACATTTCTCAGCTGTCCTTTATCATGTCTGAGTGGCATAAATGACAAGCATCTACTCTGCATCATCATCTGAGAGCAACGAGAAGATGAAAGCTCGATTAATGCTGTGGACACAGAAACCCAGGGGCAAAAGGGCCCAGACAAGGGAGCAGCATCTGCAGTTTCAGCAGTGGAGCAGGACAGGTTGGACTGGGGACCTGTTTGTATTCTTGGGACTCTCACAGGATGTAGAAAGCAGAACCTTATAAATATGCCGAGATTTATGGGGTTATATACATGCACATGTTTCCTTTTACCTGGCGTCATGGCCAGAAAGGATCGCAGTAACACTGAGGCTGTCCTCAACTTCAGGGATTGCTCTGAAGTGCCAAAATCTCTGATTTGCTCCTAAGTGCCATGTCATTCCTGAGCCGAGCACTGCCTTCCCATGGGGTCCATCCCTGCCTCAGGGTAAGGCCCTTCCAGGACCATCATCCTGGCACCAGGGAGCACTGATACCCAGAGGGCTACCACTTGGGTGGGAGAGGAGCCAAGATAGCCCCCAGTCTCCCGCTCCAATGAGAAGGGCATGCTGGCTGCGTGATATTTCGGGGGTCCTGCAGGACATCAGGACACACCGAATCCTGTTCACATGAGCTCCCCCCCGACCTCGGTGGCTGCAGCATATCAGTACTGCTCTCTCAGGCAGTCGGTGGCAGCTAGTTCCCAGCATGCAGCAACTCAAGAGAGTACTTCAGCCAGCGAGTGTATATTACATCCAGGTGCGACAGGAAGGACGTTTGGAGAAACCAGCTTAATTAATCACCCAGGAATTTGTCCACCACTCCTAGAGGTAATCCCTTTATTCTTCTAAAAATCGCTGGAAGACCTTTAATAAGCAGGATGGCCTGATTCTGGGCTCTTTATTGTGCTCTGGCTGCTGTGGACGGGCTTGTGCCATCTCTGAAGCCCACTCAGCACGGAAGCCGTGGGGCGTACCCAGCACAGATACCCCAGGTTGGCTCTGTGGTTCTGGCTTCACAGAAAGGGGATGTATCAGCTCCTGCTAACTATTGGCATCCCCTGAAGGAGCCGTCCCTGCAGTGGACAGCAGCTTGCCTTCAGGAAAGCCTGAGAGCTGGAGGAATCAAGAGGCCATAAAGGGATTTTTTGCAGCCTTGCCCTGCCAGGGCTGAGCTACACAGAGGCTCAGCTGACCTCCCTTAAGCACAGCTTCCAGCTGCCTACTTGGAGCCCCTACTCTCCACTCAGGGCAAAGTTTGCCGGAGATTTTTCTGGGGCAAAGGAAGGAAATCAGAGCAATGACGTGTCCATTTTGTGCTTGTGACAGTGAAATAGTCCTTTTCTCTAGCTGTGCACTGCAAAGCCTCTCCCTGACCACTTTCGGCACAAAGAACCATCTCGGACAGGCGCCTGCACTCTCCCTGCTGCAGAACAGCATTCGGCAGCTTGCAGAAAGTATCGACCCACATTTTGACAGCAAAACTACATGTGTCTTCTCTGTCTCTCTGCCTTACACAAAGGCTGAGGGAAAGAATCTGATTCCTCAACAAACCCAGACCTGGTTGAACCGAGAAGCGTTCCCAGCATCCCTTCATCAGCTTTTCCACCTGCAGGAACCGCCTTGGCTTGAAACCCCCCATCCTTTTCCTTTTCTACTCTGTGAAAGCCCTCCAAAGCCACTCAGTCCCATGCCACCGCTTTCCCCAAGTGCACTTCACCCATCTTCGTCTTGGCTTCTCTCCATTTTTTGCATGACCGCTATTCAGTCAACAGATGGCACTCGGTAACTGCTGGGAGAAGCTGGGAGCCAGTTGCCAAAAAGCCCGCTGTAGCAGGAGCTTGAAGCCTGGCTGCTTTGGGAGGCTGCTGTTATATCGTGTGTCGGGACTGCAGATAAGCTGCACGGCTGAGTTTCAGAGGTGCTACTGCATGCTGCCCGATGCTGCCGTGAACTCACGGATCACACTGCCCGAGGCTCCTGCGCAGAACTAGCAACCCGTCCCCAGGCCTGTGGGATGGAGGGAGGAATGGGAACACGCCGTGTATCAAAGAAGAGTTTCCCGGTGGCCTGGAGGCGTCTTTCCTATCAACCACGGAGCAAACTTCCCCGCAATAAGCAAACCCCTCCTTTGCCTCCCTAGCCCACCCCCTGCTCTGATCCTTTGGCCAGCTGCAACTGCAGGATAAAAAGGGGTTTGAGGCGTTGCCTCCAGCCAGCCAGGAGACAGGTCAGCATATTCCCCAGACTGGGAGGAGGGACCAGCCAGAAACCTTGAAACGGGCTTTAGCTGGAGAGACTCATAGGGATCAAAGGATTGCTGAGACATTAATCTTTAAATGTATCAATATACAATTAAAATGAAAACTACCAAAGCTAGTTAAAGGACATAATGGCAGCTTGGTCCTGCTTCAAATCAGTGCAGATTATAGCTGCCTGTTGGTGCTTCCCACAGTGATACCGATCGTAGCACCAGCAGAGAAACCTCTCAGGACGTGCAGAGAAGTTCTGTTCCCGTCGGAGGATAAGTTTGTCCCCTCTTATCCCCCTTCCTGCACATCATCCCAGCCTGCAGGGTCTTGCCCTAAGTCCTGTGGGTAAGATCTATGCCTACCCGCGTTTAATGCCACTTTGAATAACTCGTGATCTCATCTCCTCACCTGACATTTCTGCTTCTGACAAACTTGTAATTCTAGTGCAGGGCCTCTGAAGTAGTTACAGGCTGAGTGAACGGTAAGAGGATCTGTACTCTGAGTTCCTCCCACTTCCAGACATGCACAGCAGTGCCAAATGCAGGTTTGCTGACCCTCTTTGCTACCCCAGCCTTCAGATGTAGGACACAGGACCCAGCCTTGGGAAGGGTGCCAGGCTGTGGAAAGTGGCTGGGACAGCCTGTCAGGCAGGTTCTTTTCATCTTTTATGGAAATGTAGTCCTTGGGGAAAGCAGGGAGAGCTGCAGACAGCAACTGGTTTGCCCTGGGTGAAAGCTGTCATCAGCAGGGGCTTCCCCATTCTAGCCCATGGCTTCAGCCCAGATCCAGGAGGACGTGGGCAGCCCAATGGCCTGTAACTTGTAGTTCACAAGCTGCAAATGAGCATGCCAAGTGCCAGCTGGCTCTTGACACGGTCCTATGCCCTGTGAGAACTACAAAAAGTCAAAATAATCCCAACACATGGCAGCTTTGGGCTACACCACCGGCAATAGGACCCACTTTCAGTCTGATGCAAGAAGAAAGAAGTGGCAAATTCAGCAGCTGTTCTCCAGGCCCACGAGTGCCTCTCATCCCAACCAAGCTCAATTAAAACCTAACAAACCATTTCACTTCCCCTTGCCAGCAGGACTCAAAAGCAAACTCCAGAGACCAACCTTGGCTCCAGGGTCTAAACCGGACTGAAGACTCTTCGTGGGCTCCAGCGGCGTCGCATCACACCGATGCTGCATGGGTTCAGTTTGGGCTCCGCTCAGGCTTTTCTTGTGCAGAGCTGATTTGGAAGACAATCCCAGGCGAAGGGCAAGGGCCAGCCTGCAAGAGACACAGAGACACCTGAGAAGGGAGGAGATGAAAAGGGGAGTCAAGGTGCCAATTAAATATTAAGGGACCAGTTCAACAATAATTAATACTTGGGTGGAGAGAAAGGGTGGAGGTGCATGAAGCGCTTGCAGACACTTGCTGTGCTGTGCCTGGCTGGCTGAGTACTTCACTCAAGTGGCAGAAAACTCTTGAAACTGCAAATAATCGGCGTTCCAGCAGGATGGAAATCATGATTCAAGAGGGTGAATTAAAACCCAGCTGGAGAAGCTGGTCCTTTTCCCAGCTCTGGTCAGAATTTGAGCCATGCTGGCCTTATTTCAACCCTTGCACAAGCTGAGGAGGCTCAGCTTGTGATAAATTTACATCAGATGTACCGAGGTCCAAGAGGAGACCACACAATTACTCCTGAGAGGTTTCCTCACCAGACGCATCACACTCAAAAAAACCCCTGCAGAACACCTGGGGAGCCATCATATGCACTTGTCCTGTTCTTACTTTTCTCTGGGCATCCATTTTGGATCTGTGTGAGCTCCTGAGCAAGGTGGCCCTCCATTGGGAATGGCGACATTTATTGGTCCTTCTGACTTGGTCCCCGCAGCATGGCCAAGCAGGTTGCTCAGAGCTGGAGGCACCGTGCAGCCCAAACACATAAGATTAGGGTGGGCGAAAATGCAGGGTTTAGAACTGGGTTTGCAAAACAGAAAAATTCCATTTCCTTTCTCCCTGCAATACTGCATTTCCTTCAGCACCTTCAGAAGGAACTGATTAAACAACACCCTTCCTTTGACCTGTTGTTATTTAAACCTTTTGTTGAAAAAGGTTTGGAACAAACATTTAAAGATGACTTTTTCTGGAAGCATCAGCTGAAATAATTTGAGCATTTCTGAAGCTCAGTCTCTAACCAAAAAAAGCAGAAGCATTTCAACAATTTGAGAAATGGAACCTTCCCTCTCCTCTCTGCTACTTGCTCCTGAGCCAAACCAACGGCATTTCATCCTCCCCATGGCTCCGATCCTCCTAAAATGGGCCATTTCGGCCAATTTCCTCTCCAAAATGTCAACTGGGTCACCCCTGGATGACACTGGCACTGATGCCATTGGGACAGCAGAGCTTGGTGCTTGCTGAATCCTGCGAGTGCTGTGGGGCTACGATCAGACTGGCACAGGCAGGGATCAGCAGTTCACAGCCAGCTCTGCTCGCTCGAGTTTTTTCTCCCATTGCAGGGGACCGTGCAGGAGCCAGACCAGCTGCAATCTTGTGGGATCCAGCTGGAAAGCTTGCATTTGTGGTGTGAGTAGGGTTAGGGTTGCTATTCCGAAGTAAAAAAGGGCAAATTCATGGCTGAATACAGGTTGAGGGACTGGTTCATGGTTAATCCTCTGGCTGCGATGGCCCTGGGCACGCGATGGATTGGGTATCAGCTGCCACCCATGTTGTGTCAATGAAGGCTCAGAGGACTGAGGAAATGGCTTGTGCCAGCAGCACTAAGTAACTTACGGGAGGAAAGTTAACGGTAGCTGGGGTCTGTTCAGCGATTAAAGGAATGGGGCTGGCAGCTCAGCCGCACGAGGATGGGATGTCTCGAGCTTTTGTTGGGATCTGCCAGCCCTGCGCAGGCAGAAGGAGTTTCTCGAGGCAGAGAGCAAGACCTTGTTAGGGCTGCGTTCAGCAGCCAGGATTAGGGTTGTACTTCAGAGTAGTTCTTCTGTCCTTCATTATAGCCGGTCCTACGACCAACTGCAGCTTTGATCACCACCTTCTCAACAGTCCAGAAACCTGCCAGAGCCACCAAACTGATCTTAGGGAAACCACCCCTGCTAGCACTAGCTTTTACCAACTAGCTTTTATGGTTGGAATGTAAACTCGCCCTTTGCAAGACTGTAATACTCCCACTTTGAAGGCACTACGGCGAAGCTTAGATTCACCGAGGTAAAGAATGACACAATAAGGTGGTAAAATAAAAAGCTCTCCCATGTTAAAACCTCTTAGCTGACACCACTGGTCATTCATCTGATTTTCTTTTCCTCGGCGTGGACAGACTCATACAGGCTGAGACTTCCTCTTGTCCTTCCATCTGTCAGCACTGCCTTAACACACCCAAATGAGGAAGGGAGAGCGGGAAGCCCTTCAATAAGCCCTGCCACGACAGAAGGAGCAACACAGTCCCCTCTTTACAGGGCTGGAGCAGCAGGGCGGACAGTTAAATACTCCCTGGAGCTCTCAGGCAAACTTCCCTACTGAAAAATTAGATTAGCAAGGCTGAGAATCTCCTGGTAACTGATACCTCGGCTGTGTTTGCCGAGCGGCGATAACACAGGTCCTGTCAGCCTGCAAAGCTGCCAGGCAAACCCACAGGAGCCAGCAGCACTTGTTGCCTCCTGCGAGCCGTGCTGCTAATGAAGCAGGTTTGGTCAGGGGAGGAGAGACCTCCTGGACGAGAGGGAGACGCCAGAGCTGTGCACGCCAGGGAGCATCACGCGGCTGCCTCAGGAGGAGGAAACATTTTGAATGCAAACACTTTTGTCTGCTGGAACAGAAGGCCCCTATGCAAAGCAGGGGACTTAAGCCTCCAAGGGCGTATCTGCCTCCATTTAGTTAGTTTAGGTAGTTGGAGGGGTTTTCTAAGATTTTTTTTTTCCCCTTGGGGAAATGTCAGTGCCCTGGTTTCATCTGGGACAGAGTTAATTTTCCTCCTAGTAGCTGGCATAGTGCTGTGTTTTGGATTTAGTATGAGAAGAACGTTGATAACATGGTTTAGTTGTTGCTAAGTAGTGCCTAGACTAGTCCAGGACTTTTCAGCTTCCCCTGCTCTGCCAGGGGCACAAGGAGCCGGGAGGGGGCACGGCCAGGACAGCCGACCCCCGCTGGCCCAAGGGCTATGCCATACTGTACAGCATCAGGCTTGGGGGGAGTTGGCCAGGGGGACAGCGATCGCTGCTCGGGACGGGCTGGGCATCGGTCAGTGCATTGTGAGCAATCGCATTGTGCATCACTTGGTTTGTAAATTCTGTAGATTCTCTTACCATTATCATTATTATTATTATCATTATTATTATTATTATTATTATTATTAATTCTTATTATTATTATTAATCATTATTATTATCGTTATTATTCTCTGCTTTTTTATTAAGCTGTCTTTATCTCAACTGACGGGTTTTACTTTTTTTTTCCAGTTCTCTCCCCCACCTCACTGAGAGAGGCGGGCAGTGAGCGAGTGGCTGGGTGGTGTTCAGCTGCCTGACGGGTTAAGCCACACCAGTCAGGTCAGGAAGAGAGAGGTTTTTTCGCATGAAAAGCCCTGTGCCAGCAAATCTCCTGTTCAAAAAAAATGAGTATTCTGAAATCTCAGAGCTGTGGCCGTTTTTCTGTTTCCAAAACAGTGTCCAGACCCATTGGCAGCAGAAATGCGCTCATCCCGCACATGCATGTTCCTCAGCATCAATCCAAATCCCCCTTTTGTGCAAATCTGCGCCACTGCGCAGCTTAGAGACCCGAGGTATCGCCAGAAAATGGTGCCTTCTGGTGTACTCCTTGTCACGTTTATTAACGACCTGTCCTTCTGGAATGAAAACTTGATGCCTGAGTCTCACTGATCTGCAATACTCCCTTTTCAGCAGCCTGCATCGAGCCACGAGCAGATACCATCTGAGAAAAGCAGGGTGTGCAGAGATGCAATAGATACAGCAGAAAAATTGTGGCTTGCTCCCTTCTTTAGCAGGTCAGATGGTGGCATGGTGAGTCTCAGCTGTGTCCTGCTTCCTCCCACATCTTCGTACCAAGAGGGCGGTGAACATTTATTCACTTTGAGAGTTCAGGTTCCTTGGATCTGCTGGGGTTTACTTCAAAAACTCCATAGGCTCTGCAGATTCTCCTCCAGCGTCAAGGCTAGGCCTAGCTTGCTGCTCTTGCTTGGAGCTGAGAGAACCGCAGGCTGTGTTAGCCATATGGGGCACACACTGCACACAGCATCCTCCCCACCTTTAGCAGACCTCATATGTGCTGTGAGCCATGACTGACAGAACACGGGAAAACCTCACGTTTCTGGGATGGGCATAGGATGTAGAGCGTGCGGCTAACACCACGCCAGGGCTTCCCTGAAGACTCATCCCCTTCCAGATAAGTGGTCCTACGCCATTATTTATTCTTGGGTTTAGAAAGAGGGTGTTTGCCCCATTCAGCACATTGTCACAGCCAGATCTCCTTTCCTATACTGGGTATTTCAACGCTAGGCTTTAGTCTGCCATGAGACACTTGGGTACAGCACATTTTGCAGAAGCAGGTTTGAAATGTGTGTCTCATGAACTGCAGGAGCCCGGCAAAGGGGATGGCTGGTTTTGAAGTGTTTGATCTTGTACAAGTGTTCGGATGAGGCCTGTCAGGACCATGCTGTGCAGGCTGTCTGCAGGACCCTCAGTTCCACTGGAAGTCAGCTGTGATTTTCAAACCTTTTTGAAGCCAGGGAAGGTACTGTAACAGACACAGTTAGCGAAGGTGTGTTGATATATCCCAACGTCTTCTCTGGCTTTCCCCAAGCTGAGAACTTATGTCCCAAATCCTCCTAAGCAGAATATTTATGCGCAGAGGATGAATCAGTCTGGGATACCTCAGGATGCTCTGAGGGAACTGGCTCACTGTCAGTCACGCTAGGAAATGGTGCGAGCATATGGGCTGCTTCGGAGTAAACGTGGCTGTGCTCCCAGCACAAGGCACCGCAGAAAATGGTACAATACATCCAGAGTGAGATTTTCCCTGCCAAGACAATGCTGAATTGGGTCTCCATGAGCCTCCTGCCCCTTCAAACACACAGCAAACTCATCACATCTCTTATTTGCTTCAGTCTGCAATGTACTGGTGCCCAGAAACGTAACTGCCATATGCCTGGTAGCTTCTCAGCCCATGCTATTGTGTCAACAGCCACTCAAAGGTTTCCAGCACTGCGGGAACCTCGCAGTCACCCTGGGAAGGGCCCTGCATGGACCTCTCCTTTCTGTGCTGCGTGGGGGCCGTGCTCCAGCACACACCCTGGCCACACGTGATGGCCATTAAGTTTGCCCTGTGAGCCTCATTCCTCAGTCCCTCTGAAATCTTGTGTCTTATACTGATGCATATGGTGTGGAGGATGCTTCCCGTCGGCACAGACAACTTTGCGCAAATTTTGGAAAGGTGACAGCTCTTCCAAGCCCAACCCGGGACAGAGTGGTCACAAATGGTTTTGAATAAATAAGCACTAAACCTTATTTTTCCCGTAGTTATATTTCTAAGAAATTTCTATTCCACAGCATCAGTGCAAGCCAGAAAAAGGCAACCATGGACCGGTTCACCTGACTCACATAAATGGAGTTGCAAGGAGGAAAAAGATGGGCTCTGCTGAGCGCAGATGTCTGCAGAGACAGGGGTCCTTCTGTGCGCAGTGGCACTGCTCGTGCCGTGCTGCCGGCGCAGCCGATCAGCAGCAAATCAGGCCGGCTCTGTAGGGGAGACCGGACACGCGTCTGGGCCTTTCTCTTTAGGCACCCAGGACCGACATTTTTGGCGTAAGTGTCAGCCTAGATTAAGTGGCTGTTCGGATAAGCAGGTCTGACTCGGGTCTTGGCATTCAAACCGTGACTAAAGCACATTTCTATCTCTAAATTAAACACTCCTGAAGTTGCAGAAGGTGGGTAGCTGCATTCACCTGTAAAATAAGCTCTGTACAGTGAAGGTGAATGGGGCTCGATTTGCTAACGCAGCCCCAGCCCCGCCGTGGGCCTGTACTCTGGCTGAGGAAGCAATTTCACGGGCTGAGACAACAGGAGGTTTATGAAGCAGAAGAGGCCAAGTCTGCTGCTGCTGTACCCATGGAAGTCTTCCAGCACGGGAGGTGCCTGGCATGCTGCTGCTGGCTTTAAGGAGCAAAAATACCCTTGCTGGTTTATTGCTCCAGTGAGCAGTGACAGGCCAGGGTTCGAGCGTAGCTGGCTGCAGATCTGCGAGACGTGGCACATTGCTTGGAAACTGGCAGCCTGCTGCACACTGAAGCAGTGGCACAGTGATCTCAGCTTTGACCGTTGCTGACTCCAAGGGCTTGGCTGTCCATGAAACTCATAACATGAATGATTTTGCACTGTCCAAAACATCATGGTGGTGTCACCACTGCGAGCAGTCAGCTTTGAGCGTGGTTTTCCTGAGACCCAGGGTAGCATTGCCTGCAGCAAGAGAGGCAGGGGATGCATCCCCCTCCAAAGGATGGATCCAGACCGCTCTGCCTGCGTCCTGCTGACTCACCCACCGTGGTTTGCCAAGCACCGTGGAAGAAAACATTCCCCTGGATGAATGATGGTCTCGGCTTGAAGGAGTTGTCTGGTGGGCATCATTTATGTTCCTAAAAGAGCTTGGGAGCCCTATTTGCTCATCCTTCCTGCTCACTCTTGGGTTTTTCCCGTAAGGGGATGAAACCTTGGGATCAGCACATGCCTCCCCTAGAATGGCACTGAGATCTGCTCTGCCAGTCTTAAACTGGCCTAGCAGAGGGAGGCCACAGAGTGGCAATATTCTAAATGGCAACAGGCACTGGGGACAACAGCTTCTGGCCGATGGTGTGTGCTGATGGGCGCAGGCAGCTCCTCTGCTGCTGCAGTGCAAGGGAAAGAGCCAAGCAGATTTTGAGGAATGGGACTCCCGGCTTCCAGGAGTTTGGCCACCGCAGCTGCTCCAGCACTGACTGCAGGTGGGTGCGAGCCCAAGCAGTAGGTCCAGGCGAAGGGCTAGGAGGAGCTCCTGCCCCGTGCCAGCCCCCTCCTTGGATGTGGATGGCATGGCGTGAACGCAGCCGTATTTGCAGCAGTCTGTTCTTATCAGCTGCCAGAAGGACTGCAGGACTTGCTGTGTCTTTCTCTGTGCTGGCACTGGCTGCTAGCAAAGCCAGACACAGGCAGCAGAGCGGGGGAGCAGCAGAAAGTGGGTGTCTGGCCAGAAAGGTTTTGGAGCATTACTGTGCAACATGGCTCCACCGGCTGGTGGAAGTGCCTCAGCTGGGGGGTAACCATGTGGTGTGTACACACTTGTGCTGCTTGTTGTGAATTGCTTCAGTCAGGGAAGCAAAACCCTGAGGATTTGCCCCAACTGCCGGAAGTACCAGTGTGCGGGTAATATTTCCATCTCATTTTCCTGCCCCAGGTACTGGGGGTATCCACCAAACCACCAAAATGGCTATTTTAAAGCCCCAAGGCCCTCAGTGGGTTGGGTGCCAGGAGAGCACTTCTGGCTGAACAGCAGAGCTTTTGCCTGCCCTGCAGCTCATGCGACTGATGGGTGACGGGAGCTGCTCCGCTCGGAGCTGGGCAGCACCCATGTGTGCGTCTCCAGTGTGGCAGCTCCCAGGTTTACCAGCACAGCGACTGATGGAAATATGATGGTCTGTGTTGTAGAGGAGTGAGACGACCACGACAGCTCGCTCTGGTTTCGAAGTCCAGCCACGTGCTCATCCACAGCTCGGTGATGTTTTTGTCAACAGGAGGCTCTTTGCAGACAGGCCCTGCCTTGGCATAGAGCGTTTGGTGTTAGTCACATGCACGCAGGGGGACTGAGAAAGGGGTGGCTTCAACTGCCATAAAAGCAGCTTCATTTTTTATTCCCTTTGCCCTATTCTTATTTTTCTTCATTGGGCACCTCCTGTACTGAGCAACCCATTAGGGATTCAGGTAAGGGCTTCTTTGGCTGTTGCTGAGATGCTCTCAGGTTTTGCCCGAGGCTTGGCTTGCTTTCACAGCCTGCTGCTGACGCTGTGTTTTTCTTTCTGTCCTGCTCTGGAGGGAGCCAAATGTCAGGCAGGGACTAAAAATGCCTGGCAGCCATGGGAAGAAGAACACATGTAGCTCCAGGGGCAGGTATCATCTCTGCTCACTGTCCATTCAGGGATGCCAGCCAGTGGAGTCTCTTTAACGAGTAGTTCTATAGCTCAGAAGCACAAAACAGCCTGGCCTGCACCCCCAAAGCAGCCAAACCCCAAAACATCTCCTGGGGCAGCAAGAGGGAGAAACAGATGCCAAAACCAATTGCCCAAGACTCAACAGCAGGTTGTAGGTCCACCTTGCTAAAAAGATGCCAAGGCCTTCTATTAAATGAGTGTATTTGCAGTGTAGCAAGAGGGATTCTGGAGGCTCAGGGACCCACGATGTCAGCCCTAGGGACACCATTCTCTCCGAAGGTGATGCTAGCGCTGTGTAAGTAGCAGAAGTGGGCTGTCAGGAGCTGACCCGCACGGATGTGTCACTGCCTGCTCCTGGCAATCCAAAGAGGAACGGGGCAGAAGCAGAAAGGGCAGAGCACGGCGGGGTTGCCTTGTGACGGCATCAATGGAGAGGAACCAAAGAGATCCAAACCGAAATAGCCGATGGCAAGGGTGAGCAATCAGCCAAGAGGCTGCAAAACCATGCGAGCCAGGGATCGCTACGCTCCAGCACCCGGCTGCTGCATGGGCTTCACTGAGCCAGCCACGACTGGCGTGTGAAATGCTGAGCTCCGCTAACGCGAGTCAGGACATCCTGAACCGAGCTAAATTCTGCTTGGGGAAATGCTGATTTAGGGTGAAGGAAAACGAATTGTGCTGAAAGTACCCACGCTAAGATAGGGCACCGTGAAATGAGCCACGCTGAGCTGTGACTGTAGCGCAAAGCGAATCCATTGGGAAAGGCTCTTGGTCACGTCCACCAGCCCATCAGGCTAAAGCCTTGTTCTGACTCCTTAGACTTCTCTTAGGATATGCCCAGCTTGTACTCCTAAAGCTTGGCCTGTACTCCTAAAGGTAAAGGGAGCCTTGTTACTGACTTTGGTGGGAGAGGGAGCAGCCTCCAAACTGGTGGGACTTGCACAGGCGGCGAGTGAAGCGTAGTGGTCACCTCTGACTCAGACTTCTCTGGAGACGGAGGAGAGCTGCAGAGGCAATGTTTTGCTTTTTGTTTGGGAAAGAAATGCAAGCGGCTGGTGAGCAGGAGGGCTAGGGGAAGTAATAAGCTATACAAAACGACGAAAAGCGACGCTTCAGGTGAAAGATGTATCGAAGCTCAAATGCAAAGGCGTTTTTCTCTTGTCCCTTTCACAGGTCCAGCAGGAGAGGTAAGAAATCTGTCTTCAATTGCCACAAATACCAACGAGTGTCAAAAATCTCCAGCTCTCCTCCCGGGGCTCTGTTACGCAGTCCCCTTGGCAGCCTTCCTACCTCACCCCGCCTCCTGCGGAGACTGCGGCTATGAGGTGCAGAGATGTTTGTCCTGACTCCCCCAGGAGCGGTGCAGAGGGGGTGGGTGCCCTGGCTTCCCCAGGAGCGGTGCTTCCAGACCTTTTTCCATGTGTGAATACCTAACTATCAGAGGTTTCGAGCCCTGCTTGGGGAGCTCAAGCCCCAAGCCAGCAGGCTTTCTGCTCTTGGATGCTTCTCATGAAATGAGGAGTAGTTGATGGATCCCTTAAGTTTCTCAGGGTCAGCAGCAGCAAATTGCTGCCTCGGATGACGGAGCCTTTTTTGCAGTGTAGCAGCTTCATAAACCTGCCTCTCCCTCAGCCACCTCTTACATCACCCCCAGTGCATCCCCTCTCCCCTTTTCTCTGCTCATCAGCTTTTTTCTCTTTTTCACATCTACCCATTACTGTCTGACAGGTTTTTTTAATACTCCTGACCCTCCACTTTCCTCTTTTGCTATTTTTCTATTTGTTTCTACTCTTTTTTGTCATCTCTGTGTTCCTCTCACTCACCCGCCTCCACCTTCCTTCACATCGAAGGGACACTGGGGACAGGCTGGACCCATCTGATGCTTGCAGCTCTCAGATGTGGGTTGCCATGGCAAAGAGCCAGTTCCTGTGTTGCCAAAGAGGAGAAAAAAGCCAACTTGAGGTACCCAACACCTGCTGCGGTCCCGGCCGTGTCACTGCAGCCCTGAGAGGGACGCGGGCAGCCCCAGTGCCTGCCTCGGGCAGCGCTGCGCAGCTAGCTGGGAGCATGAGCCTTGCTGTAGTATTGCCCTGGGTAAGGGCAATTAAAAACCAAAAAAGAATTAATCCGTGGTCGAATGCCTCAGAGGCCGCAGAGGAAACCTGCCAAGCTGTGGGAGTGAGGAAGTGTGCGCACCCCCACTTCACAGACAAGTTGTTCACACATCGGGCTGAGCCAAACTGAGCGCTGTAAGATGCGGCTGGCAGAAGCGGTGGGGTATTTGCCATTCAGCCTATTCCCACCATCCTTTCCGCTCCCATGGCTTCATTATTATCCTTACTGTTGCACATATTATTATTTAGCATTGGGAAGAAAGAAAAGGGAGCAGCACCCGTGTCCTTGTCATCGTATCAGTGCCAGCCAATCTTTTCAGCAGATACCAGGTTTCAGTCTTTCCTGCTGGGCCACATAACACAGGTTGCTCTGTAGCTGCACCCCATAGCGTGGCTGACCCTACCGGGCAAGTGACATTTCTGTGGCCAAGGCTCAGAAAAGTGGGCTGGTCCCCTAGGGCCCGGCCCAGCAGGGAGCATCGCACTGGGGCACCAGCGCTGCCTGCAGCCTGTCCTTGGAAATTCCCTCCTGCCGGGGTCAGAGAGGCATCAGCCTCCGGTCGGAGAGAGTCACCCTAGCACTAGGAAACCCTTTTTGCTCTTTAAATTGTCTCAGGCATTTAAGTCATTAAGGCAGGAAGGGCTTATTCTAAGCAGCTAGAGGATTAGCGGGAGTTATAGGATCCTCTCTGGTCCAATACTCTCCCTTTTTGCTTCAGCTTTTCTGTGGCTTGTGAAGCAAAAAGGATGCCACCCTCCTGAGAACGAAGGTCACTGCTACGGGGAGGGCCACAGGCACAGCCGTGAGAAAGGAGAAGGTCACAGCCACCATGGCCATACACAGGATGATGAGAAGGGAGAAGGTCCCTGCCACTCCTGTGGCCATACACACGATCATGAGAAAGGCCCAGGCCCTTCCTAGCACAAGTAATGTCATGGTCATTGGCACGGGAGAGGTTGCGGCAGGAGCAGCCACCTCCCACAAGCTCCGCAGGAACCTGTCCCCACGGCAGAAGGGGACATGTGTGACTACCACGCATCTCAGTGCAATTTCATGGTATCAACAATAACAGCAGGATCCTGCAAGGAGGGGAACGCATCTGACCTCCTTGTATTCTCTGTGCTATCGACTCAGTTGTTTCAAAACTACCACCTATCTCAACGAACTGTTTACTTATTTAATGCTGCTAAAATCCAGAGGGTGAAACTACACACTTCAAAATCCTGCCCTGCACCTGCCACCCAGGTCCGGGACTGCTTCGGGGGGCTCGCCCACCTTGGGCCAAAGCAGAGGCACAACTCCGCTGCGGTGAGGGACCTGCCACTCAAAGGGACTCATGCGCTCGCTGGGCCTGCAGCCCCCCTCGCTGCCCCGGGGGTGAGGTCGGGAAGGGGACTGCGGGGCCGGGCCAGGTGGTTGAGTCCCTCTCCAGGCCGCAGCAGCCCCCACGCCCTTGCACCGCCCCGCACCCTGCACACTCGGCCACAGCCTGGCTGGCCCGGGGGTGGCGGCAGAATCACAGAATCCCAGAATGGCAAGGGTTGGAAGGGACCTCAGGAGCTCACCCAGTGCC